>NDXB01002623.1:71819-93198 GCA_002631895.1 Agapornis roseicollis
AAAACAAAAACAAACAAAAAAAAAAAAAAGAAAAAAACAACCAAAACCCCAAAAATCAACCCCCTGAAAGTGTTCTATTTTCAGCTTTCATTTGAATTTGCTATACAGCAGAAAGAGCTTTCAAGAATTATCAGTAGTGTAGGTGACTAGCTTTTACAAATAACTACCAAACTCCCCAATTTTTATACAGCTGTTGCTAGACTAGAGATGTTTTCCCATTTTGTATAGATCATTCTATTGCCTTCATTATCATAGCATCTAGGTAATGGTCATTAGTGTGTTGACACTACTAATGTGCCACATGCAGTTGGCTCCTCTGAGCATTTCCCAGAAAACTCTGTATTCAACATGTGTATGCAACATTATACTTTCATTATTGCCTCTTTTCCAAGAGAGCAACAATTTTTTATCAGCCTGCAGTTCAAAATATTGATAATAAAGTGTTTTATCAAGGATACAGCACATTAAAATCTTAGCTTTAGAAATACAGAAAATTCAACCACATTTTCCAATCATGCCTACTGTCTTGAAGAAATTCGCCCAAAATTGAGTTGGCTTCTCAGAATCGGTCAAGGTGTCCTAAATTCATCTTCAAATGCTTTTCATACTGCAATAATTTCAGTAACAATCTCTACAGAGAGGAGCGTCCCTTATTCACATCTACAGGCTATATGAACATTGCCACCATCAGATAAATAACGGTGTATGCTTGCCGCTGTACAAGAGCCACAACCGTATATAAGTTGCCCAAGTCCCACTGTGTGATTCAGCTTCAAGTCAAAGCACTACTGCACCAACTTCACGCAGAAATATATTTAAAACACACATTTCAATTTTGGTCACTTTATTCAAATCTGAAGGCTACTAGTGACAGAAACACCCTAGAAGATTGATACGGTTTGAAGCGTGTTATGTATGGCTTTGCTGTTCAACTTGCAAGTAATTTGTAAAGCGGGTCTGTCCTGACTATGAAACATTGTATCAGTGTGATTGGAATCAATAGTTCCTGCACTGTCATTTGTCACATATTTACAAGCCTGAAAAATAGTTCATTTTGTCCTGATCCTATAACTCAAAAGATTGCATCAGAACCCTGGAGGGATCTTCAAGTGCGACACATTCATTACTGGTCACTAGTCTTCGGTGATGCTGCGATCACCACAGCACCAAGAAGGGAATGCAACTTCAAACTTAAACAGGGGTGTTCCTGTATTTTCTGCTCAAATACATTTAAAATATATTGGTAATTTGTATCTGTACTGATTTATTGTAATTAACTTGAAAAGAAAAAAACCCACCAAACTCAGTTGTATTTTGCTTTTCAGTTTTAATTGCACTTTCTAATGGAGCTGTCAGAATTTTTACCTCAGCTTTTCAACACATTCCAACTACTGCTACAGTTTTAAGGAACCATCCTGAGCTATGAAATTGTGCAACAGCACTGGTTTTGGATGAGACAGAGTTAATTTTCTTTCTAAAATGCCATGATGCAAACTCATTCACATTTTCTCTTTCAACATCCTTTCCCTCCTTCACATCAACTTTTGTGAGGAAAAGATTTTTTTTAAAAGCTTCTTAAAGATTTGTACTGCAAACTGTACATTTCCTAACACTGTACTCTGAAAGCATGGCCTAGCAGCCAAACTTCCTGTTATGTTTCCAAGACTGAAAATCATTTATAGCCTTAAGGGAGACTCTAGTCCAAGTTAACCATTCATTGCCATGAGGTAACACTCACTCTCCCATAGGAGCCGCCATAGATTCACATTTACAGACCACCTTCATGCTGTACAGACTGCCAGGATCTCAACACCGTAACACTGAACAGCAGACAGAGAGATTCTGTACCAACCTTAGGTTAAAAAGTGAAGCCAAATATCCTCTGGAAAGTCTTGTCCTTCTCCTGCTGTTCAGCGTGGAAGCCACTATTCAACTCCTCTAGCCTTCAGAAGAGGAAGGATTGGCAAGAGGTGCCCATCACAGATGGGGACACAGCTTCCCACATGCTCCCACATTTATTCACCTAAACCACAGCACCCAGCACAGAGTGAGCAAGACTTCATTTCCCCCAGTCCACTCTCATACTGCATACGTGGCAAAATATTGTTTGTTTGCCAAAAAAAGCCCATAGCATGGTTAATAATGCAAATAATACCAAGGTTTCCAAAGTATGAAATGCAATACTGAGAACCTGTGCTCAATCACAGGGTACACATATGGTCTGCATATGCACATATGGCCTAGGGTGAAAAACCTTCATTGTTATGTAGTTTTCTGGTAAACCACATTTTCTGACAAAATGGTAATTACTTTCAAAATATTTAATGATATTTAGTAACATGGATATAAAGCAGCAAGGCTAAGTGTCACCCATACCTAGGCAAACACAGAGTTTTACCTCTTGGATCAGATCTAATGTGAGAGTCCAACTCTGTACTGACAAAGATTTCAGTCACCATTTCAGAAGAAAGTTCCCTTGAAACTATTATCTCTGCAAATTAACAAAAGCATCAGAATCACTTTTCAGGGCATGTAGCTTAATACTATATAAGAACCTCAGCAGCAATAATTCTGTTTCTCAGTTAATGCATCACAGTTGTGAGAAGAGGTAATACGTGAGGAGACTAGATTAGCAGAACCAGATAACCAATTTCGGTAGAAAAAGATATACCAAATACATAATTTCAGAAGAAAAAAACCCCAAACTAACCCAAAACAAAACAGAAAGTGTTACTTCACTTTACAAAAATGAGGCAACTTTTCTAATGATGTCTCAGGTGAAAAAACCCTCTGATCTGCACTGTGAGCCAGGACTCCCTGACAGTCACTCCTGAGGCCCTACTCAAGCTGGGTTGCATCAGGGGAGAAGCCAGCCCTTTATGTCTGTAATGCTAATACCTGTAGTACTTTTTAATCACTACCTTAAGCAAGTTTATGAATGCAGTCACAACAAACACCTGGTTTTCAATTTTTATTTACTGCAATCAAAGAGTACCTAAGTTTGCAAAACATTGTCTCTATCAAAGTATCTCAAGAGCAAACACAGAAAAGCAACAAGTTTCCACATGAAACCTAAAAGAAGACAACACCCTTGACTGCTCACACAAATTTCATTCACTTAGCATTTTCACAGACGCACAAAGACTCTTCAGAGATGGGTGAATGAAGCACTGAGCAAAAGCAAAGGAGTCTGAAGAAGTGAGCAAGGGAGGGTGGAAAGAAGCGAGCAAGGGAGGGTGGAAAGAAGCCTATGCAACCCTTGTGCTTTTTATCAAGTAGGGTGGACTATCCAGCCTTGGAAAGAAGGAGAGGAAAAGAAAGCATCAGGAAAAACAGGTTTGCCATTTTTCCATTCTATGGGAACAGGGGAGGGTGCTCCCTCCTCACCCCATCAGCATTTCACCCTGCCTTGGCATTATCTCACCAAAATATCCCTCTCCATCAGATCTCAATATTTTACATACACAAGCCCAGAATTTACTGCATCCCCAAGACCTGCTGTGCCCCCACCCCCCTTTCCTTCTCAGAAAGATTGCCAGAACAGTGCCAGCACGATACTGACACAATTCCTTCTCACAATAGCCATCAGCTCACTACTCGCAGCTGCCTTGTTCTCTTAGCTTTACAGTCTTCATCTCCAGGCTTAGTCAGTAGTAGATGAAATCCCTCTTTGCCACATACCTTCTATCTCTCTCCCTTATTTCAGGCTTTTAGTCTCCAATCACATGTTCTTGGCCATCTCCCTGTCCCAATATATTTTGTAGCTGAAGTAAAAATGGAATGCCAAGATAGGGTTTATTTCCTAGATACCAGATGACCCAGGTACCCTTTTCAAGTTTGATTTTATGCAATCTTAGGCAACCAGGCAATACCCTGCAGGCTACTCAATACAAGTGCTTCTTAATACATTACAACCAGTGTTAGATATAAAATGAACAAACTCAGAACTAATAGGTCATGAGAAGATAAAAGGATAGATGAAGGACATTGACAGAGCTGGGAGTTTGTAAAAGTTAATTTTATCCTTGCAGTGATGTTCAAGGCCCAAAATTGAACCAAGCAGTTCTTGCTCTGCCTGTTTCCATGCCCCTTCAAACCACATATGTGCATATCCTCCTTGTATCACTTGTCATTTGTCAGAAACATTAATAGGGTTTAGAGCCTGTAAGCTTCTCTTAATCATCACTCGTGTTAATCTGCACACTTCCTAATTCTTCATCTGTTATCCTTAAGCATCTAATGCAGTTTAAGCAAATCTCTACCATCCTCATTTGTAGAACCAGATGCAAAACAGTTAATATCTTTGCTGTTTAATATCTTAACCCCTAATCTCTGCTATGGCAGCAGCCCCTAAGAAGATCAGGTTCTTTTATTTGTCTCCCAACTTCCCAGTGAACAAGAACTCTAACAACAGGTGGAATCTTTAAACATATTTCATTGCTGTTGAATTTCCTAAACAAACATCCCAAAAAGCAAAATGAAGAAATGAAAGCACAGAAACGGTACTGGATCTAAAGATGTGGTAACAAAATCCTGTTCCTTATTTTCCACAATGCTGCCTGTATTCTTTAATATTTTCTGTCATTGTTCCCTCACTGCTTATAGCTTTTTGTCGTGGAGTTGTACACTCTTTCAGTCAGGGGGTTTTCAATTGTATGAAACAAAGCAGAGGCGAGCACCCACAGCACCCAACAGGTCTCTTACCTGTGTCTCAACTGCTCTCCTCAGCCCGGAAGGTACTGCACATCACTCCAGCTTTCAAGTGTCCTTATGCAGCCTGCCATGGAAAGGCATAAGATGCCTTTTATCTGTCCTCTTTTGTCAGTGCAGCTCCTTGAAGTATTTCTTTTTCTGTCCCAGAGTCATTATGACCACTATTGCAAGCACATAAGTTACACAGAGAGAGCTCTATCTGCAGGATGGAGGAGAGGAGAGGCTGCTGCTCACTTCAGTCATGACGGCCTCGCAGGGAGATGAATAGCCTGGGCCATCAAGAGGCTGCACAGCCTGGTAGGAGTGAGCGGGAAAAGCTGGGTTTGCATAGCCCTCCAGAGCAAGCCCTTCAGTTTATTCACATGAGGGTACAACAGCCAGCCCTCTCTCTGTGAAACCACCTAGGCAGAACCCACAATGGCAGCAGCCCTGCAGCATGAGACTGCTGTGTGCTGTGCCCACAAGTCATTTCTCCATGGCACAAACTAGCGCCCCAAGGACACTGTCAGCCATCCTCCGGCAGCACCTCCACACAGAAGCTTTGCCAACCTCAGGAACATGCAACATCCTCAAGCTGCTGACAGAGCTCTCCTCCTTGTAGCCTCCTCCAGGTGCTCAGGGTGTGAGGAGCTGACGATGCCATTGGCTCCTTCACACTTCCTAACAACTGCAGAATCAGCTCCTCCAGTACCACCTGAGGGAAATGAAGAGGTTCTTGTCATGGGGAATGCTTGTGGTTTTCTGTCACAGCTCAGACAGGATCTGATGCTGCACTTACATAATTTTTCTTACAATCAGCAGCCAGAGCAAGCCCTCCTGGCCCTGGTGTTTGGGTTTTGAGTACCTTTTCTCACCCCTCCACATCTGAGGTAGTTTGAGGCCAGTGCAACACACCCACCAGGCTCCAGATCTACATGGTGCTGCAGCACAGTCCCAGTCAGGCAAGGCTGTGGTGACAGGTGTCCTGAGGCTGAGGCGGGAAAGAAGCTTGTGGCTGGGTGGGGGTCCCGTGCACTGAGGCAGGGCCAGGCTGCTGTGGAGCTGCAGGGATCCCCAGTTAGGGTGTGAGATCCCCCGGCTGGGGCTGGTTGGTGCCATGGAAGCCTGACACTACTGTGCCCCAACCCCAGTCCCCAGGCATCACACAGGGCCTCACAGCATGCTCTGAGATGGCCTTGGGGAGCATGGGTTTGGCTGTGCCCCCTTGTAAGCTGTTGTAGCTGCCTATTTGTTGACGTAGCAGTATGCTACATAAGCTCTGTCTGATGAAGTTTAGAAATGAAATTAACACAGATCACTCACCAAGGAAGCATTTTCATATTTGTAGCAGTGGCAGCCTATTTAGTGAAACTTAACAATTACTTTTCTTTTACTTTTTTTCTAATTTTGCTTTTAAGAAATGACTCTGCAAAATACTTAAAATGTAGAAATGTGTTAATGGGGAAGCTCCAGCTGCACCTACAGGTGAGGCTGATAAGCCCTTAGCAAATGCTGGCTGTTTCAGCAAAGTATATTATATTCTTTACATAGCTGTCATGATACAAAGTTTTCTGTTCTCCCTTCATGGAGAGTGTGAAAAGGCACCGTTTGTCATCGTTATGGGACAATATGAGCAGCTGTTGCAAAACCATTATAAAGATGGCTGAAGATGGCTGCTAATACGCTCTTTGCATATTCAGAAATAATTTCTTTATCCATAGACTTTTGTCTCCTATTTGGGATCACTCAATAGTAAACTAAGCAAGCAGAAAAGAACATTAATTTTGTCTGATATTGCCAAGAAACATGAAGATTCTTGACATGAGAAGTAGTCTAATAAGAGTTGCACATATGCATGCACTCTCACATATACACATGCTCACTAACATATATACACACTTCCCCATGGAAAAATGTCATCAATTCTTGACACAGGAAAGGAAATATTAATAGTGTTGGTTACAAATAGTTTCTCAGACTTATTACAGACAAAGAAATAATCTACTACTTTTTATTTTTTCAACTGAAATTTATTTTCACAAATGTCTGATCTGGTGTTTTGGACAAGAGATGCTTTCACTGGAGGAACAGCCTAACAACTATCTCCCATGGCACTGATGTATCTGCATAAAACTTCATTTTATGAAGAAATGGAGCACTCACGTAATTCGTCAAATCACAAATAGTTGACAGGTCTTAACAATGGCAATCATATAGCCAGGCAGCCAGAAAGTCAACACCCCCAAGCAAGCCAACACTAACCTGTGAGTAAGATGTATTACTTAAATCAGTGCTTTCTCTGTGTGAACCATTTTCTTTTAGTAGCTCTAACCATGATTTCCTGTTCTTCACATCTGTGGAAGATCCTACAGAATATTAAATTATATCAGAAGCAGTGGCATGGCTTTCCACCTGCTCACACTCAGTGTGGGAGGAGAGGGAGGTTTTGATTAGGCTGGGATGATGGAAGGAGGTTGTGACCACTCCTTCATCAGTCTACTGCAGTCCTTCCTGACTTTAGATTCTGGTCACAAGCAGCTGCTCAAGGCTGCCAGCAAGGGGCATTTTGTTTGCACTTACTGAACCTCCATTATTTTCTTGTGACCACAGTGATCAAGCCATGATCACTGTCATCATGGTATAATTACAAATGGCATGATACATACTATGGGATGTCTAGTATTTGCAGAGGTAAAGAAAGGGCTTTCTTGGGATGACCAAATAGGCTCAAACCAGTCAGGCATTTTTTCTTTCTTTGTAACATCAATAAAACAGAATTGATGGGACTCAAAAGCTATTTTTTTTTTAATGTGTCCCAATTGAATGACATGTTTTAATGGGTAAAGGTCATTTTCAGTAACAAAGGCAAATGTAATTGAGTGTCTTATGTCCACCTGGGTAGATAAAGAGCTGTGGTCAAGGGCCATTGCCACAGTGCTAAATGTTGAAGTAAAACTTGAGGTTTGGGAAAAGCGAAGGGCACTACTAGTCTAGGCTTCTAGACTGTATCCAGCCAAACTCAGAATATGTTTTAAAGCTCTCAGTTCAACCAGCCTACAGCAGTACCTGCAGAACTATGAAGAACATTTACTACATTTATCGGTCTTCTGGACAAGACCAAGCACCATGGCAAAGCCTCAGATTATATATTCCATTAGCACTTAACAAATTCCCAATCACTGCTGCAAACTGGCTTTAGTAAGAGAATACAAGAAGTCCAATGGAAGCAGAATTCTCTCTTGGGTTTTGGTAGCAAGAGGGGAGGCAACTGGCTGCATGAATGTCAGGACTCTGAAAACCGTTTTTGTTTGTAGTAATATGGTAATCCATAGGAGAGGGAAAAATAAAAAAGAAAACAAAAAAATATAATAAAAAGGTATGAAACAGGGAACAAAGCAAGCAGCAGCATACTCCAGAGCAAGAACATGTTTTATAAGAAGGATCCCGTAACACCTTGGAAAGCAAAACAGGCATGCCACCTCCTGATCATCAATTCACTCAGTCACATAAATACAATGTGTAAGGCAGGTGATAGACTTGAGCCAACAGGGTGCTGATCACTTGGCAGAAAAAGGGAAAGATGCGCCTACCACAGAGGACACAGCAAAGAATTTCACTGGTTGTTTCTGAGACAAGTTTGTTTCTGACACAGGTTTGTATATAATCCCATCCAGCTTCCATTTACCTATTAGTAAAACAGATGTTTCCAGAACTTAAACAGCTAATTATCAAAAAGTTTTTTTGATATGAAAAGCTCTCCAAATGAGGTAAGCAGAAAACATAAGATATGAAGAAAAAGGGGTTCATGCCAAATTCCATTACAGGAGTGGAATGAAAGCTGGACAAAGCTTTGTCAGCTATAAGAATTATTCCTACCCTTGTGGCCATCATTTTTGTGTTATCTAAGCATTGCTACATCACAACTTAAAGCAGGAAAAAGTAACTCCCCGTGGTAGGTAGGTTTATTAACTCCAGCACCTCAGGAATAAGTTGTGACGGGGCCAGCACTCACATCAAGGGTTGCTCAGCTCCCTGGCAATGGCTTTTTCTTAAGATTATGTTTCTAATGACAGTGAAGGAAGCAAACCTGATACTTATCTTCCTGTTTCTCTCTGCTTTGCAGCCTTCTTTGGGAGTTTGCATTTCCCATGTACTCATATCACTTGCACAGTAGCTTGCATTTTGTACAGCAGGGAGAGATTTCAAACGTTTTACAGTCTGTTAGTCACACTGGCTCTTTGAGTCAGAACTTTTGGGAATGGTATGTCTGTTGCTGATGAGACACTCTTTTCATGACTAGGTTAACAATGAAGGTGAGATAAATCCTTAGATCATAAAGTCAGTAATGTGAAAGAAGATCTAGATGTAGGAGTTTATGGAATAGTTTTCATATAGAGCTCATGCATTTGTAATACTGGGATATTCATTAATAACATGTTTTTAGGTTTCTCCTGAGTAAATAGGATAGAGGAGAGGAGAGGTATATGTTCCCCGTACACTCCATTTAACATTCTCCAGACACAATCAAAGGGGCCTAGCGCTCCTGTTTATACACGGTTCCCCACTTTAATATTTGTCACTTGACTATTCACAGTGGGGATTTTGATACAAATAGTGATGCTAAACAACACACATGTTTTAAATAGACATGCTCCCAGCAGAGTTGCAGCAAGGAAACTGCAGAGAGCGTGTTAACTGAATTTTTATAAGCACATATCTCAGCTGCACAAAAACCACAAGGTCAGTTATCTACTGTTCTGAATGTCCTCAGTCTTCAAGTTAACCACTTACTGTTCAGATCACAAGTGCAGTTTCATCATCTGTATGCACCATAGCTATCTCTCTCCTCATGTGCATCAGACCAGCACATTGATACTCAGCCAGCTATATCTTTCCACATGGAAGCAGAAAAAACATTCTAATGAAAACATTCTTTTCCTCAAAAATGTGTGAATTTATAACAATTTTAGCAAATTAAATGGAAAGAATAAAATGATTTTGTAAAAAATGAAAATGTTGAAAAAGCTAAAAGCAGAATACTTCAGTTTACATCAAATAAGATTCATTCAAAATGCAGAAAAGTTGCAAAAGCCTGCAAATCTCCTGAATAAAAAAGGGCTTCCACATTTTCAATGAAAACAACCAAATGTCCAACCCAGTATATCTTTTTCATCCCAATTCTCGTTTTGTTGTCTCCAATCTGCAATGATGTAATGCTTCAGTGTATGAGCTCAGTCCTAGACCTCTCCTAATAGGAACTGCCAAATATGCCAAATAGTGGCAATTACATGATGGCTTTGTGATGTGGACCATTGCCCATTAGGGACTCATCTTTGACAACCAAACTGATTTAATTTAGGACCTGAGGATGGATTATATAAAGCTTCCAAATACAAAGGCCTCCACTGTTAACACAGTTTAATTGCTAATATAAACATAAATATAGGCTTGAAATTGGGGTGGATATACAGGATGCAAAATCTCTTGAATATTGTGAATACCAGCTTAAACTTGCAAAAAACTTGACTTTTAATGTTACAATTTCTGTTATATATAATATAGAAAAGAAAATTGATTAAAAAATATTACATGGGCAAGATAGTTACTACTTGTCCTCTTTTTTAACCTGTCATTAAAACTATAGACCTGTATTTTCTTCTCACTTACAAAACCCTGAACATCTCAGAACTCAGCCATGGATTACTAGGCCAATGTTCCTCACAGAATGCACCCTGGGTTTTCTAGTTGTCGCATATGTTTAATTTAATTACAATTAATGAGTTACAATTTACCCTAAGGGAAAACTAGCTTTTGTTGACAAAGAGGTGTTTAGTGAATGGCATTCAAATTCATGACCTAGACCTCAAATTAACAGGCTGTCCATTAAGAATGCATGAGTAGCTTTAAAGAATGCATTTATCTGTCATGGTCCTTTAAGTCCTTTGTGATGTCTTAAAAAAGACAATCAAAACTGTGCAACACTATAAAAAACATTACTTTTGATGTTATTTTTTTTCAATGCAAAACACTGAATTCTACAGGATTATAGTAAGAAAAGAGACTGCGATGAATTAAGGTCTTACTTTTAAACCCTGTTCTGCTTCTAATGCAACACACCTAAATACTGATGCCACTTTTCTTCATGCAAGAAATAAAATACCAGGACTCCAAAGAAGTAAATTATTGGATACGCTCTTCCCTATTACCTAAGCAGGAGGGATCTGTACTCATGCATTTGGAAGACGAAGTGTGGTCTCAAGTGTGATAAAAAGGTGAGTCAAATTTCACAGCTAAGCTAAACAAACTATTAAAATAACGTAACTTTGGAGAATTTAATTCCAACTACTATACCACAAACTATTTTCAGATCTATTTTTTAGGTGTTAACAGGTATAAAATATAAGAATACAAATTCCAAATTAAATGAGAAAATGTTTTTTTACAGTATTTCAGAAACCTATATAATTGAGTAACAATGTCCAAGGGTCCTTATATAATGCAGTAAAACATACAGTCTAGTTTTGAGAGTTCAGCTTACATGTAGCCAACCAATGGTTGTGACAGCAAAATCAGCGTAATATGGCCAACCATGTGCGATTGGTTTATTTCCCTCTAGCCTACGTCTAGGGCTGGTATATACCATAAAGTCTTTCAGAAACACTTATGTGTTTCCACTTTTTAAAAAATACTATTTTTTTAGCTTGTGCTAATCAGAGGTTTCTTCTAATTTCTGACAATTTTCTGCTTCATTCTGCATCTTATTTCCCAGTCAAATACAGTAGTAATATATAAAAATAAAAATCATCATTAACACACACATTTTCATACATTCAAACTGCTAATGTACTATGGCAAGTTAATATTTCAAAGAGTTGTTGAATTCATCCAAATTTGCCTATATTTCCCTGAGAGAATATCCCTGACCCTGCTAGTGGTTCTCTGTTATTTAATTGTTAGAAAACTAGGACATTAATGTTGTCATAAATAGAGGGAACATGCAGGGAACAGCCATGGAGCATTATTACCACAAGTGGGAAGCACCCTTATTTTATAGCATGCTACAAAACTGCCACAAGAACACATCCTACCTGGATGAACAGAGAATGACTCTGCTTTTTGTTTCTACTCTTTCAAAGGGCTGAAGTTTATCTGATGCTGAGTACTTGTGTGTTCATGCTGGCTAGGACAGGTGTAAGCAGAGGTGAGGACAGGAGGCATCAGAAGGATGTGGTGTGTTGACATCTTTTCTCTGGTAGTGGTGTTTTGGATAGGCACTGCCCTTGCTACAACTCATCATCTGGACAGAGATTATCACAGAGTCTTGACATGCAAACTCTTTATTCAGCCTGGACCAGGGGTATTTCTGTAATGCAGTGACAGCAGATGTACACATGACACAATGTGCTTGATTGTGCCAGGTAAGGTTGATCCTATATTTTCAGAAAGAAAAACGCAAAACATTTTGGAAAGCAGATGGATCTTTTCAGTAGTATTGATGTTTCTTTCACCTTAACTTCTTTCAAAGGGTTTTACACTTAAAAAAGTTATTCATGAAACTCAGATATATTAAAGCCAAATTTTCCAAATAAGGAAATCTAGGTTGCTTCTACATCAAGTGCTCAACATCAGGTATTTTTGTCCTGATAGACATAAGTTTCCATAATTTTACTTTACTTTGAAATTACTGTAAGTAAACATCATTACCTATAAGTAAGTTTTTGGTGGTAAAATTCAAGCTAATGATGGATGAAAATAAGAATCCAAAACTTGAGACAGTTTTGAAAATTATGGCAAAGCATTAATCCGTAACAGTAGAATACAGATCTATCAGTATGAAGAACCAGCAAGTACTTTATTAAGGCTGTGTAAATGGCAGGTAACAGTGATGCAGGAAAATGGAAATATAACCATCCTGGGCTAACTGGAAAGAGCCAGGTAAGAAAACAGAGCAAACTGTAATGCATAGCATCCAGGAGTTTATGAATGTTCAGACATATCTTACATACCTAAGATATGTCAAATATTTCCCACTTTTGTTAACTGGAAATTATCTCAGTTTGTATTGGCTTGCTAAAATACAGAAAATACATTTGAATATTGGAGAGTATTTGGTAAAAGAGGTCTATGAAAAAAAAAAATTACATCCGTTCATTCATAATTCCAATATAATTTTGCTAAGAGTACTACAAATTAAAAAGGCAGTTCAGAAGTTGTTCAGTGTGAATTTACCAATCTGTAAGAGTGCATTTTGTTTTAAGCTCACACATGCACAAAGCTGCTATACTGGGGACCATTCCAAGAAAGCTCGGATTAACTGTTCTCTCAAGATATCCACTAAGAATCTGTAAGTGTCTGAATGGGAGCCCTTTGCTATTTAGATAGTGAGAGATAAGATTTCTTCTTTAAATATTAGCTGTCAAACTGTGTTATGTCTTATTATGTTTCATCAGATTGGCATTCAGCATGATGAGGTTTAACAGCACATGCTGATAAAGCACAAATAGTGTAACATAATTTAGGAATAAAATTAAAGGGCAGTAGACTATTTTCAGCTCGGATACCTGCTTATCAGTGTTTTGAGAGAGAACACAATTTAACCACAACAGGAAATGTAATTCATGTTCGCAAAACTGGCAAGATTTCTTTTCATCAGCTGGCTAAGTTGGAAGAGCAACTGTGTGGACTGCACTGGGGTTTGTGACTATTTTCAATCACAATAATATCTATGTGGTATTTTCAAGGTATGTATGTTCTGTAGTTCCAAGAGGAAAAAAACTGCCATTGAGAAGTATTCTTTAGGTTACATGTTTTGGATCAGTTTATAAGGGACATGTATTCCATGTCCAATTCAAGTAGCAGCAGCTTGAGAAGTAGCAAAAGACAGTTTCTAAACAGTTCAACCAGACTACAGAATGTCTCTTTTATTAAACATGCTGAGTTCACTCTATGTGTCACAGATTCAATACCTTTAAACTTCTTTCATAAAGAAGAAAGGCTAGCACTCCACTGAGATAACTTCTGAAAGTCAAAAAGAGACTGCTGATTTTAATAGGTTACACAAGTCTGTAGTCAAATATTTCATACAAACTTGGGTTCCAGAGTTGTACAAACTCTGTACACGTCTTCCATGCAGTTTCATTTTCTCCTAATTTTGACTGCTAATGTATTAATGTCAGAAAATTTTTTATCTCCTTCCCTTTCTCCCCTAAACCTCAATTACAGATTGCATTCCAAAAGATGAATATTTGTGCATGGTTCAGAATTAAAATGCTGACCTTCAGTAGATATTTTTTTTCCTTAGTGTTTTTCCGACTATCTGCTCTGTAACTGACAAATGAGGCAGTGAGGTCCCTCCATATTCTGTTTGGGGTCTATTGGCTGAGGAACTCTTGGTCATCCTACCTGCCTGACGTCTAGGATCATGATGAATTGTCTCCAACTCTAGCCTCAGATTGTTTTTTAACATTTAATTTAGTTTCTTCCTGTGCTTGGATGAACATGGCCATGTTATGGATTTCTGCTCTAATGTACACCAGCAGGTTGGAAGAACAAGCCTCAGCAAGCTGTGGAAATAAGAGAGGCTGGATCAATAGTCAAGGTCATGACCCTGGCTCTGATTTTGTACACTGTCCTGAGATTTTCTCCCCTTAAAAGCCTCCGACTGCGTCTAATGTGGATCCAAGTGCATATTGAGAGAGAAATTCTTAACAACGAACCACCCAAAAGGGTAGGTGTAGCTGGATCCTCTTACCTTTTGCATCTTACATACAGAACTGACAAGGAATGTGTCTCTCTGCAGTTGCTCTAAAAAAAAACCCCAAACTTATTTAAAATATTGTCCCAGGCAACCTTTTTAATAAAGAGATAGGACACGGTAAATTTTGTCATCTAGTGCTGCAAAAACATTCATTCATTAATTCATTCAGACACTACTAGAAATAATTTCAGATAGATATTATCTGCAGTACCCTATTTTAATGAAGATGCATAATTGTCATATAAATTAAAGAGCAAAAAAAATTAATTTCACAAGTACAACTTGATTATAGCAAGTAGAAAATGCTGCCAGAGAGTGTTGTGGTAAAGGAACAAAGATTCTAAGTCATTTGTTGAGCCTGCCTTTGTGCTGCAGATAGTGCTTTGAGTCTTCAAATATATGACCATAATGCAATAAGGCACATTTCTGAATGGGTAGTAATTTTCCACTGCAGGATACAGTCATGCAGAGATTTAGTGCTTAAAAAAAAAAAGAAAGAAAGAAAAAAAATTTATTGCAAAGGTATTTAATGTATCAAACAGTCCCCCCAATCCTTGATACAGATAAATTGTCATATCTGTTAAAACCCAGCCTACAATGATGTTCAGTCAATACAATAAACAATTCAGTCTCCAGTAGAGATGAGCAAAAGAATTTCTCATATAAAGAAGCAACCTTTTTGTTGTTTCTGCAAAAGAGTGAAAAAAATCACTTTTCATTTGGCCCTTGTTTCTGACTTTCACTTAGCAGAACAGAAAGCTGTATATTACAACAGAGGGAGAGAACTGAAGGTCAGGCAAGAAATCTAGCTTGTTGCATCACACTGTCTTGGTCTGAATCTGATTCTCATCCTCAGCAGCAGGATGGCTGCAGAGAACTGCAACGAATATTAAAAGAGAAAGAAAAGGATTGCTTACAAAGGTTTCCCATAGTAGCTGAAAATTGTTTACATGTAAATTGTCCTCCTAATCAAAGGAACATAAATTTGTAGTGTTTCACATAGTAAAAATCAGAAGTTTGCACGATGTGAGATAGAGGAAGATGCTTTTATGAATTGACACAGTAAAGTTGTCCAGAGGTATCCAGGTATTTCATGGGATCTTCAGTCAATGTAAATTATACGTGTAGTGGGTTTGAAAAATCTCACTCTATGCCTATTGCATGTTGAGCTGCCAAATCACTTCTAAGAATAGTCACAGAGCCCTGCTACCAATTAAGAAAGAAAGGCAGAGGACTTTGTTTTTGCTTTGGAAGTCTGTCTGTTTGGTTCCAACTGCCAGCTTTGAATTTAGGTATTTCTCTTCCATATGGTGAGGAGTTAGAAATCAGACTTCTCTCTCTGATAAAAATTCGGTGCCTACTTAGCTGATGGTAGGAACACTACTCTAAGCTTCTCAAGCAATACTTTGACATTTTTCTTGTGCCAAATGCATCATTTCTATCTGCATTCTGTAGGAAAACATGCACTATTTCATCAAAGCTGATGCTACAGAATTGTGAGATACAGCTGGATGAGATAACTGAGAAGAAACAGAGGAATTGATTAAAAATCTTGAAAGAAATAAAGACTTATTCTAATAAGAGGTACCAGATTCTACACTGTTAAAAAAAGATAAACAAGAAACATTACAGAGCCTGTAGTACTGTAGCAGGATACAGAGGCATAGGTATAACATTTTTACTGCTGTGGGGTTAAATGTTCTCTTCCATTATGTCCCATTATGTCCATCAGCAGAAAGGGCTTAGTAACCTAATAGATATGATCAGCTGAGATACAAAAGAAATAATTTACATCTTTGTGCAACAAAGTGTGCTGCATTGGTCCACACTTACTACATAGCCCCATGATGCTCCACAGCTTCCAGCAGAAGGATGAAATGGAGACAACCTGTGTCACAGATGGAGCACTCTATTGCAGTAAAGTACACCTCTTAGAAGAGGTGTGGAGAAAGCTTTACCCTAGTCTTTTGATTATTTTTCTGATTTTTTTTCTTTATTCTTACCTTGGCTGTGCCAACAACTTCCCCACCCTTGTCCAGGGTAGCTATTTTGCTGCCTGATGGTTTGTTTCTGATTTGCTACTGTATTTTGTTTCAGTGATGCACTTGGCTACTAATAAAAATAGTATTTCTGGTAACATTATGCCATGTTGGCAACTGCCCACCAGGAAACGTATCTGGAAGAACTGAGCCCAAACCAGAGAACTAGGAAATTCTGTTCCTTGATTCTGGTTTGGATGACCTATCTTTTAGTCAAATCCAAACTTTCAGAAGCAGCCTTGTTGGGTGAGGCTTATTTTTGCATACACTGTGTTTGATACTCAGGACTTAATTTCCAAAAGGAGAGAGTGCCTTGTCAACAGCCACAGTTACATATCTGGAGATGATATACTGCTCTCTTTTCCTATATATATTATTTATCACTAAATAACTTTCATTTAGGGAAGTAAGCCTTACAAATAAAAAGACTTCGGGGAAAAAAAATGTATCATACCAGCTGAAACTTTTATTGCAAATGTGTCTCTAAAAATCTATGTTATTTTCAAAACAATGATCTAATACACAAAATCTTCATGTTATCAGATTTATATGATAAAAGGGTAGTTTTTTTACTAATCTCTTTGTTTAGGATTAACCCTCACTTATTATAAGTTTCTGAGTAAAATCCATCTGTGTATGGGGACTGCAAGGGCTCAAGAACTACTTGCATCCCAAACAATTGTTTCTACCTGAGGTGTTGTCTAGCTAGGTTTTCAGAGAAAAGCAATTAAGATCTGCCATTTTCTGCCTTAAAAACCTGGAAATCCCTGTAGATGTTAGTAAGGCATTATCAGCTGTGTCTGCTTATGGGATTCTCACATTATCATCATGTAGGTGTGGATTAGATCCTTCTTAATAAATAGCATTTTTATTTTGATGGTGGAAAAATGTCTGAGAGAGAAAGTGGGATCTACCAAATTCTAAATCTGTAGAGGTCCAGGGAAATAAATATACAGGAAAGAAAAAGGAAGGAAAATAACCATAGGCTAGAAAAAATGATACAGGATTTAAGAATGCAAATTCTCAGAGGACAGTAACAGGTAAGTGTTAAGGATGACAATGGCCAATACTTTTACTTTCCCTTATGGAGACAGTATAGAATGCAAATGGAATCATGGGAAAGCAGCACTTTTACAAATATTTTTTGCATGAATAGCAAAAAATAGCAAAATATTTTGGTTTGCTTTGTTTTTTACTTTTCCAGAACTTCAGTTTCCTACCTTTTCAATTCAGACTTTCTTTTTTCATTCCATTTGTCCTATTTTGACTACGAGTGACAGCTATTTATATCACAGTTATATTCAAAGAAACAATGACTTTTGTATAACATTTGCTAGTTGAAATTTTGCTCCCATAAAGGCTGTTTGAATTTGGCCAGACAAATCATAGAATCATAGAATAGTTAGGGTTGGAAAGGACCTTAAGATTCCAACCCCCCTGCCGTAAGCAGGGACACCTCACACTAAACCATGCCACCCAAGGCTTCATCCAACCTGGCCTTGAACACTGCCAGGGATGGAGCATTCACAACTTCCCTGGGGAACCCATCCCAGTGCTTCAACACTCAGTTGCTTTCAACAGGAAAGAATTTCAACACTCAGTTCTTTCAACAGGAAAGAATTTCTTCCTTATATCCAATCTAAACCTCCCCTGTTTAAGTTTGAACCCATTACCCCTTGTCCTGTTTCTACAGTCCCTAGGATCTAGGTGAACTAAAGTTGTAAATTTGAGCTTAATTAGAAATAATCAATAACGTTGTTATTATTATATAATAAGGCACATATTCAGTAGCTTTAAAAATCCCAGATATCTGCCTGCTGGGAGAAACTGAGTAGTATCCAGTGCTTCAATGTACCCTGAAGAGTTGCACTTTGACAACTACATTCCCTGTCTTTTGGAAAAATCCCTGAGAAATTGTCTCATGTAGAAATGATCTGTTCAAGAGCCAGAGTCCAATTGGATCACAAATATGTTTATTGATTTCAATACACAAGGTGGTCCAGGTTCTATTCTCACTTACATTTGTGTGAGCTTGCTGAACAGAATTGCTCAGATGCAAGTCATGGTAGAGCCTGGCCTACTCAGTACTGAAAACCATTTCACTGTGCTGTACACTATCCTAAAACTTACACATTTATACAATAAGGAAAGATGCTGCAGGAGTCTGCCTTAAAAAAATTGGAGAATAGGAGGATAAGGAATGTGGACTATGCATAACCATGTAGCCTTAAGATTTCCACACATCTCTGGCTCCTGTGTGCTCTTTTTTTCTGGCTGATTTCAGCATCCCAGCAGACACTGTCTGCTCCCTTTTGCCATCTCATTCCCCATCATCTACTCAGATGTAATGCATGACTGCTTCCAGTGTACCATAAACTTCAACTCACATTTTCAAATAGTTAACAAAGAATGACAAAACACAGTAGTGTAAAACATGTTTGTCAGTCTCCAAGTTCAAATTAGGCTGCTATTGGCTATCCAGGAACATTTCATGTGACTGAGTTCCTCCTTTCTCTGAGGGAGGACAGCTAAAGTCACAAATATTGTCATTGCTGGTATCAATGTCACCTCAGAGCCAAACTTTTTCTATCTTGTACTATTTTCTGAAGTAATAGTTAAGAGGACAGCTCAAGAGTGTGTCTATTCTAGGAAGAAAAGGAAAAGCCTCATTGTAGCATCTGTTTCTGCCTCCCAAGTACCTGCTTTTTATGCTATTGAGCTTGATCTATCTGGTGAGACATAATGTCATACTGAACCTGTCTACCCCTCTTTTGATCACTCCACCAGAAGGTGGTTCTTGCTTTTGATTGTACATGCTCTTTTCATTTTTATTGGTGACTCCCCACACTTGTAAACGCAGTGCAAAATTCCTATTGTCCTTAAAATGTACTTTGACTCTGTATATTCTCCACTAGTTCAGCATATGAAAATCATGCAAAGATGCTGTACCTCAATAAAAAGCAAAAATCAGCAGCAACTCAGGGAGGTGGTCCCATCTATCATCACATTTACCATGCATAAGAAACCAAAATACAAAATTCCTCTTATAAATAAATACTCCTAACACTAGCTATGTAAAAGATATGTCCTTTCTTCTTTTTCAGTGCTTGCTGCAATTTAATACACTGATGTTAAAGGAAATTATGAGACTGTGATTTTATTAATATGATGTTAATCAAAAAGAAAGAATAATTACTTTTCTTGTCTTTGTGAAAATTACTTTCTCAAAAAAAAGAACAAAAAACCAAACCTCTTGTGAATCTTTATTCCAAGCCCCCTGCCATGGGTAGGCATGTAGTGATTAGGACATGGAGATGGTTTTAAACTGAAAGAGGGTAGATTTAGATTAGACACTAGGAAGAACTTCTTTACTATGAAGGTGGTGACACACTGGAACAGGTTGCCAGGAGAAGCTGTTGATGCTCTGTCCCTGAAAGTGTTCAAGACTGGATTGGATGGAGCCTTGAGCAACATGCTCTAGTGGAAGGTGTCCCTGCCTATGGCAGAGAGCTGGAACTAGCTGAGCTTTAAGGTCCCTTCCAACCCAAACTATTCTATGATTCTGTGATATTAGACTTGGATCTGACTCACAGAGAAAGGATTATTCATGCTTTGTCTCTTGTTCAAACACTCCTCCACTGTGAACTCTGGAAACACAACTTTGGGCACAATTCCCTTGCCACTCAATAAACCAAACTGACATGAGGACAATTATGGGAATATTTCATCTTGCAGAAGTGAGGAATCATGAGGTATCAGAGGGTGTAGTTCTATAGAGGCAAAAGCTTCTAGTGAGACATTATCATTTGCTTTACACTCATACATGGGACTACATACATAAAAGATGAATGTAGGAGAGTACTAAAAGGTTAATTTTCAGGATTTCTGAATAGTCCAGTGTTCAGCATATATTTCTTTCAGACAGCTGAACAAATGCAATTTAAATGAAAAAACCCTGCATGTGGACTGCTGGTCAGCTTCCCAGACCTTTCTTGTCAGTGTAGAAAGTCAAAGTGGAAACAAACATTTAAAAATATGTATGCTATATATTTAAAGGGTTTTTTTAACAGAAGAATCAGCTTTAAGTAGGTTTTAGTCTCATCAAACAATGGCTTCTGTATTTTCCCACAAATGGTAATATAATAAATATAGTGACAAGATTTTTTAATGGTAGACAAGATCCTCCGTCAGGAAAAAAACAAAAGTAAAAAAAAGAATAATGACTTTTTTGTTGGTGTGCTGTGATTACAGCCTCTTAAGAAATTTAGTATTTTTAAAATTTTATTTATATAGAATTTTTCCAAAACTATTGTTTAAAATCATACCAGAAAGTTACACAACCGTACCTAAAAACAGTTGTTTGAGAAGTATACCTCTGACTAGAGTAATTTTTGAAAAGGAGAAACTTGACTGAAAGCTACCAATTGAGCCTTAAATTTTCCCTGAGAAATGAAATGTTTTTGTCCAGGAAGAACTTGTAGATTTGCAGAACTTCTTAAAGAAACATCAGTCTTTACAAAAGCTGGATTTGCCTCCTTCCTCTCTCCTTTTCTCTTCCCCACATACTCCCCAGAAATGCACATACACACAGCATAGACAGGAAAGATGTTTGTGAAAACTGCAGTTTCCGCAATCAAAAGTACAACATTTACTATGGCTTTTATCAAAGATTTCAATTCCCTCATCTTAAGGAAAATGACCCTTTTATTTTGTTGTGGACATAAAATTATGGCCCAGGGAAAATTGGAAGCATTTCTGTTGAAGGAAATCAATTTTCTCACTGCCATATATGATCAACATGTCACAGCCATCACCTAGATAATAATAGTAAAGTACAAGTAAAATGGCTGGTAATACTGGCTTCAGGAAAAAAAAAAAAAAAAAAAAAAAA
>NDXB01002623.1:100102-144385 GCA_002631895.1 Agapornis roseicollis
TTTTTTTTTTTTTTTTTCTTAATTCCTCCAAATATTAATTGAAGACATCACTGGCTTCCAAAAATGCCCATCAACACATCTTACCAAAATATGCTCAAACAGTTTTCTTTAAATAAAAAGTTATTTCACCTAGTAAAAAAACCTCAACAACTAAACCAGATGAAATGCAGAGAAGTTTACAGTTTGCCATGAACAGTAGCAGCCGTCAAGATGCTCATGTTAATTTTTCCTAGAGTCTGCTGGTAATATGCTGGTGATAACAGTCCTGCTCTATCTTTCAAAATAATTTACTCAAGTAGCTGACAAATTTTCATCTGAACAGAAAACGCTGCTAGACATATTTCAATTGGCTGTCCCAGATGCAGTATGAATAACGTCACTTAAAAGTCCATTAAATAAGAATTTGCACATTTTCACCACTTTCGTGCACTATTTCTCTGGTTTTATTTTCATTGTATTAAAAAACAACCAACCAAAAAAAAAAAAAAAAAAAAAAATTTTTTTTTTTTAAAAACCGCTTTCATTTCCTAACTAATGACTTCATTGTGAAACTGCATGTATCTGCATCCATGTATGAAATTCCAAGGGCAGTCCTTGATCTTCCTGTGGTTATTCCCTATTATGTATTTAANAATACTCTTTCTTCTTTAAAACCATGGGGGAGCAATTTGTACTGTATTTTCTTTTTTCTGCTGTACTTTGACTACATATTTTCATGATTTCATCAAGGCTAAGTAATCGATATTTTCATTTAGAAATAAGAATTAAAATATTATTATTAACAACATAAATATCATTTTCAGACCTGCCATATCACACTTTCACAGGGAAAGTGGAAGGAGAAATCAACAGCAGCTTCTATTTTCTCCTCTCCTGTTTAGATTTCCAGGGGAAAAGGCTCTGGTTTAGTAGCATGCAAAGACAATGTTCCAATATTAGAAATCTCCCAACCAGAAAGTTGTATTTTGGGTTTGTGCTTCCCAGACCTCCGCAATAGCAAAGTCCCTAAATGCTGTGAGATGGCAATTACACCTTAAGCAAAAAGATATTACAGATCATTGATTCCTGCAAATCTCCTCTCCTTTGAAGTAGCAGCACTTGCTTATGAATGAAGACACACACACTTTCACCTTGAAATCACATGAACTTATTTTCTCTATTTAGTCCTGGAAGCACAAGAATTAGGTGTTCCAAATTGGATACATCTCATCCTAAGAGGTTTGATCTTGAGAGTCTCACTTTAAGCAGGCAAGATACTTGCGTGTGTAGTCTCAGCAACATGATTGAGAGTGTTTGTGCAAGTGAGAATTAAGAAAATGAAGTTTGCAGAAAGCAATTCCTGTCTGTCTTGGACCTAAACACTTATAACTTCCTTCAGGTGAGTAAGATCCAAGTCATGCCACTGCCTCCCACCTGAACGCTTGTGCGCGCGAGGATTCCTTCAGGGAGGAAGGCTCGCAGAACTGCGCGCTGTGAAACTACACAGTTGATTGACGGAAAAAAAAAAGTAGAATTAAGCTCTTCTTTGATTTTACAGAGCATTGACTTTTGCAAATGTGACCTTAAATTCAAATTGATTTGATCTTAANAGGAAGGAAGGAGAACCGCGCGCTGTGAAAACACACAGTTGATTGACGGAAAAAAAAAAAGTAGAATTAAGCTCTTCTTTGATTTTACAGAGCATTGACTTTTGCAAATGTGACCTTAAATTCAAATTGATTTGATCTTAAAAGCAGGAGATTTCATCTACCTTCCAGGCAAATATGCTCCATATGTTAAATACCAGTAAATATAGTCAAGTTCTCCATTGTCTATTAATGGAATACAGAATAGCTTTTCTGTAAAGACCAGATTCTCCCTTAGCAGCAGAGGATTTAAAAGGTCAGAACTGGTAATGATCAGCTGAAAACAAGGGCTTGCGTGAAAGCTGTTAGAGGGTTTGCAATTCCAGTAGGTCCTAAAGTCCATTGCTTGACAGTCATTACAGAAAAATTCAGGTGAAACAGCACCTCGTGGGTTTTTTTCTGCTGGTGATGCTTCTTTTTTTCTTTACCTTCTGATGATAAACAATAAAATTGGAGTGTTATTTTTAGGAAATATAATCAAAGTCAAATTATTCCTCAGTTATCCTGTGAGAACTGCCCCAGGTTCAGGATTTAAACTGACCATTGCTGACTGGGGTAAGGAATAACTTTTTCTATTTATTAGTTATCTTGTAATTGCTTGCTGTAATTTGTAATTTTCTTAAGTATATTTTACTGCTCACCACCTGAAGAGTATTTCTTTGAAAATTTTGGCTCCTTATTTGTTATGCAGCCCTCTGATGTTGTTCTGTATCGCTTCTATTTTTAGTTCTTGGATTTTACATCCTGGGAAGAAGAGTGATGCTGTTCTCTCTCCCAAAGATAGATTATCCCTGAGTGCCAAAAGCTGGCAAAGGAAAAAAACAAAAACAACAACAAAGTGCTCATGGCAGAAGGCTTGATTGAAGCTTTAGAGGACTAATTCTGATATGTTTATTTTCCTTTTAATGGGTTGTCAGCTGAGGAGAACAAACAGCTCTTCCTGCATCCAGAAGCATAAGCATTTATTGGTCCAGATAAAGCACAGAGAAGAAATATTATTCAGGGTGTACTATAAGTCATCACCATGTCTCTTCAGGTAAAGTGCCAAAGTATTTCTGTTTTACAGTTTTCACTGTGCTGCTCTGTGCAACACAGATTGGTAGTGGGATGTATTCATGACCACTTGAATAGTGCAGAGTTTAATTTTGAATATATGCTCTTAATCTTAGCCTGTAATAGCCTCTCAGGTATCAGTATTTAGGATATCATTAACAAAAAAATCAGTTTGCCTTGGAATGATATATATTTGCTTTCAGTAGAAGACTATACACTCATATGCATGTTCTAAACCCTCCAGGAGCTAGAAGGGGTTTGGAAAGGTTTGAAAAGTCAAGGATTGCAATGTCCCAACTCTGATAAACATGTACTGGGAATCCCTACTTACCCAGTCCTTCTTCCAGGGTAAAAGGAGCCTGCTATGTTTTCCTCTTCTCAATCTGTATCACATGAAAAGCCTTATTTTCTTATATTGGCACTGGATTAAGCAAATGGTATACACACAAATCACTTTTCCAGCTTTTCAGAATATGCATAATCACAGGATTATTTGCAAAGTGTCTGAGAAAGGAAAACACATTGATACTGTTTAGATATGTTTCAGAATGCTGTCAATATAAAGTGCAAAAATACATCTACCCATGCTCACACTGAAGTTGTCTGGTAGATGTACTACTGAGCTGACATTCAGTGTCCTTGTAATGAATCAAGTCTATGTCTTTAAAGAACCCAGGGGTTACAGTGGTGTGCTCTGGGTTTATAGCAGAAACTAGTCTTACAGATACATGTTTCCTTTATGTATTTCAAATTGCTTTAAACAATCGCTTTCTTTGCAAAGAATTCTTTGAAAAAGTAAACCTCGTAATTGCATCATATGCTCTGGTTCAGCTCCTCTCACACTAGGTTTCATTATGACTGCATCTGTGCTGCTGTGTAAAACTGCCCAGAGGGAGACCAGAATGGCCAATAAATGTTATTTCCCCAAATGAATATTCTTCTGCTCAACTTTGGAGTGACTCAGTTAAAATGCCCAGGGGTAAAACTTGTGGGCATTGGCTCTTTTTATGACCTCCAGTATCTATCTACTTGTCATGTCAAGGAGTCAAAAACTCTAGGCAGCCTTTGGCTATCTGATGTGCCTTTGTGGTGACAATGACATTACCCTCAAAGGCATCCCAAGGACATTCCTAGATTGTCACTAGTTGAACAAATAGGTTTTGATGGTAGCTGGAACAGATGCTGGTGCCAGGCTCTCAGGAATTGCTGGAACCCTGTCAGACACAGTGGGAATACAGCCAACAGAGATCAGCAACCCAAAATGCAGCTGGGTAACTATAACATTCCACTGTTTCGTGGATGTGAGAAAGCTAAGATTGCCAATTTACCAACAGCATCTCATTTATAAATTGCCATCTTATTCACTTTAAGTCAATTACTAACAGCACCATTTATATTTTCAGAGAATCTTTGATGCTACTGTTCAAAAAATTCCAATCCCAGATTCTCTCAGGCATGGTCATTCATATATATCAGCTAATGACAATTTAATTGCATGTCCTTATCATCATAAATACGGAAATATTCGTATATGATAATATGTGCTAAAGAACACATTGAATTTCAGTTTGCCATTAATTTCAGTTTACTATTTATATACAGCATATGGATTTCAACTTTTCCCTTGACACTGGCATTGTTGATCTATGAAATTTTTTGAGTAGCTCTTTAAATTATAAATAGTGCCCAGTTGTTTATTTCAAGTGCTTTCAGTACTCCAAATGTGGTTTAATTGTATTTGAAAACTGCCAAATATCAATGGAGATCAATCCTGTCCCATTGATCTGTTTATGCAGTTAAACATGTAGAATATCAGATTCAGGCTCTAACATATTTAAATACTCCTCTATTGATCAGCTACTGCCATGATCCAGCTCAGATGATGGCGTAGATGATTACAGGGAACTGCCTGCTCTGGTTTGCTCAGCTGATACCTCTGTCTTTCAAAAGGCATCATGGAAAAACTGATCCACAGCTCAAAACCTGCGGGTGAGTCAGACGAGCACACAAGTTTGCCATAGAAAAATGTTCAGTCCATGGAAAGATCTTGTATCTGATGTGGGAAACCACAAAAACACATACTGAAAAAGTGTGGGAAAGCACATAAAAATCCCTGCACCTTACTTTTTGAATGTGACAAGAGGTGAGTTAGGGAGCTCAGTCAATCTTTGCTCCTTTAAGAAAGCAACCAACTACTGTCCAGGACTGTTTGCCCAGCTACAGGATAAAAGTCTAAACATATGACAGAGAACTGTTTTCTGTAGATTATGAGACAAAAACGTAGAAATCTGAGCTCGTGTAATGATGTTACTTCAGTGTTTCAGATCCTTGTTAGAGCTCTACAAGCAAGTAAAAAATACTTTGCTGTAACCTGCTGAACAGATATTCTAGAGCTAAATAAATGTCCCTTTAATTTATTAAATACTTTTAATATCCATGAAAAAGCTAACCATCGACTAAAGAAACATCAACCTCTTGTATTTGTAGTTCAGAACTAACTGGGCACAGGGAGAATGTGTGGTTGTGAGTGCTCCGTCTCTGGCAGTGTTCAAGGCCAGGTTGGATGAAGCTTTGGGTGGCATGGTTTAGTGTGAGGTGTCCCTGCCCATGGAAAGGGGGTTGGAACTAGATGATCTTAAGGTCCTTTCCAACCCTAACTATTCTATGATTCTATGATTTATGAAGTGTTTGTTGCCAATACCATATACAGATCAGAGCCAAATATGAAATGAAAATCACTATCTTGCCAGTGATGAGGTTTCAAGGGAGCAGTTCTGTGCTGGTACCTCTCAGAGAGCAGAGGGGAAAGCACCTCTCCTATCCTTCAGACATGCACAACTGAGTGAATCTAGAAAAAGGCAGAAGGAGATGAAGGTTTAGATCTTGAGGGAAAAAAAGAGGAGTGGGATGGATTAAAGAGGAAAACTATACTAGAGGATTGGCTGAGCCTTTCTAGGTCAGGAGATAAAGGAAAGCCATATATAGTTCCAGAAAGTGCCCAATGCATGTGATTATTGCAGAGAGAGGAGTGATACAATGAAGTGCCAGGAGTGGTCTTCCCACTCCTAACAGAGTCTCGGAAAAACTCATCACTGCTGTGGATGAATAAGCATAGCTTCCTGCAGTTCAGTAACTCTTTCTGAGAGCTGAATGCTTTATTTCTTGGGCCTCTTTGGAAATCCCACCTAGCTGGGTATTACTATGGTGAAAACAAAGAACAAATACATATAAATTACTCTGTGGTGTTTCAGATGAGTGAAAGCTTGGAATGCAACCACTGATCATTATTATTGTGCTTTGTCACCTAGTAAAGGCAAGTAAGAAATTGTCCTTTTCAAGTTTTCTTCAAAATTGAACCTTGCTTCAGGCTTTAAGTAAACAGCCTTCCTGGTGCATGGGAACAGGTGCATGTGGTACTGTCATTAGGTTATCAGGTATGTACATTTTCCTGAATTGTACACAAGACAGTGTTTGAACAAAGTCAAAATGTTTTTAAGCTTTTTTTCATATGTTAAAATAAGACTAAATCTATAGCTTAAGATAACCTGCATACATGTTATAAGGTCATACTAACTGCTTCTGAAATAAGTTCATGTGATACTAGATTGAAAGAAAGACTTTTTCAATATTAGCGATAATTATTGTACTGGGTTTATTTACAATATTTTTTGAGGAGACTACCATATCTGCTTTAGACTCAAGATTCACTTTCTAGTTGATGACTGGCAGGATTTGGGAGATTTTAGCAGCTGCTCAAAATTAATTTTGACAGCAATAACAGCAGTATTTTGCACATAAAGAAATCTGAAATAAGTAAAAGTAAGATTGTGTTGAGTATAGAAGACTTCCTTCTTAGCAGGAGTCAAGCACTGCAGATAATACTGTGCTGGTAACAGGAACTTGGACTAGCACTCATCAATATTTCTAAATTACTAAGAAGAGTCTAGCTAATGATTAGTTTCTTTACACCTTCTGGCAACCTTGTAAAGATTGCTATGAGTTAATATAAATCCCATAAAGTTCACAATATGTCCTATGACTACTGGAACTTTGTGGGAAACACTAATTTAATAACCAACCAAGAGGTTACAATACAAAACGTTTGTTGAAGGTACCTTGGTATCTGGATGTGACTGACAGTGTGATGAATGATGATTGCTGGGCTAGCTTTGAACAAGTGTTCCTCCTCCAGCAAAGTCAAACAGACCTTGCAGGAAGTTTTGGAATTCACTTTTTAAGGAGACTCAGAGATCAAAATACATATGCCAAATCTTTAAAACTCTGAATCCAACCTCAGGAGCGAATGATTCTTCTCAAAAGAATCTCTCTGGAGCTCTCACATCATTGCTACATATTGGCTAAAGACTCTGATACTTCCGTGCTCACAACAGCAGAGACTTCCCTAACAAAGCCCTGTGCAGCATTCAGAGGACAGTGTGCTGTCCTGTCCTGTCTGCCTGGCAAACTGCAGATTACCTGTACAGGAGTGATATAAAGTATGTTTCATTGTGTGTGCACTTAGTAAATCCTTTGCAGAGTGCTTCAAAGCAGGCAGAGAGAAGTAAATGATGTCTGCATGTGTGACTTAGAAAGCCTCTGCTAAACTTTATAATCTATGTTTAAAGGCTTACCATTCACACAACCCTTCTTATCACAAAAATACACAGCAAAAGATCCATTCACAAATGCAAACCAGTCTCTTATATAAAGTGCAAAAAGTAAGGATGGAAGGGGGTAAAATATGCAGGAAGCCATTCTATCCCCATATGGCCTGAAATTTGCTCAGGGTATTATACATGTGATTAGCAATTGTCTGTCAACTAAAAGGGGAAAAAAAAAAAAGAAACCTTTGGCACATTTCAGGAGGCCTTTAACGAAGATGCAGGAGTCAAACAATGATTGAATATAAGAAGCAAAATTATAAATTTATGCCTCACAGATTAAGTCTTTGAAGACAGGGAAATATGTGGCAAGATTTTCTTATTTTTTGTATGTTGGCATGTTTGCTAAGACCTGGCTCATAACAAGTTAACATTTCAAATGTGGCTTCAAATGTATCAATTGTATTGTTCTGATCCAGTTGTCAGGACCAAAATTAGACCCATTTAGCTTTAAAATAAGTATCTTTAAGAGTGTTAAACATATGTGTATATGAAAATATAGAAGAGTTTGGTGAAGCAGTATTATTGATTATAAAAGGACATGGATTAATGCATAGATTGGTGTGTAACACATATGTGCAGTAAGAACAGTAAAGCATTGCCACATCCATTCTTTCTGCAGTCCTGTCACTGATACATTTCTTCTACTGCAACCTTCACATTCACTTTTAAAACAGGACTTGATACATATTCTACAATAGGAGATATAAATAAATACATATAAAACCCTCATATATACACATATGTACAACACTTGACTCAAAATACTTTAGAAGCAGTGAGCCTGTTTCAGTGGGATGACAGCAAATAAATGTGATGCTTTAATAAAAATTTACAATCACATATTGTAATGCATTTTAAAATGCATTAATAATTTTAATTTAGCATCTGGAATAGGAGATGCTTTACATTCTAACACATATGTTTCAGAAACCAAACATTCATCATAAGCATACATAATTTTGTCTCTCTGGCAGTAGAATTTTTTGGACTGATGTGCAAGATGAACCCTAACAGTGTATTCACACTGTGCTTTCTTAAGACACCACTTAGAATATCTCATAGTCAATTCAGAGTTATTGCTGTTACTTTAGGCTACACTGGAAAAGATCGTCCCTTTTTTAAAAGTACAATGAAGCTTACTGAGAGAAAAAAATAATTACATTTAAGCACTTAGTATAATGTTTCTCTTACAGTAGTAAGTGGTTGATAGCATCTAGCTATTATTTTATTTACCCACATGCCTACCTAGCTCACTTCCACTATAGTATTTAACTGATTCACAAAACTGAATGAACTTACACTCACAAAACTCCCATGAAGCTGGAAATTTTTCCTCAGTTTATAGGGGAATAGAGACTTAAAGAGATTCACATTGCTTGCCGAAGAGCAGATAAGAAGTTTGAACTTGAATCAAACTCAAGCTTGATTTCACTTCAGTGTGTATTTATAAACAGTTCTTATGCTAAGGTTACATCTTAACTGACTTTCTACAGTATACTACATTCACTTCAGTTTTGTCCCCTTTATTGCTATCTAGCTACCAAGCAAAAGCTGTATAATGAAACATGTACAACTATCTCACCTATTATTTACATAACAATATCAAGAATAAAAGCTTATGCAGCACGTCCTATCAACTACAATAATTATATTTTACATCTACATTTTTGTACAGCGTAAGAACTTATATGAGTCAGTTTACCTGCATTTGTGCCGTTAAAGAAATATAACAGCTTGGCTCACTAGCTTCTTCTGAAACAACATTTCTGATTCCCTCTCTCATCTGTGGCTGTGGAATAGCACAGACCACTATATCCTCAGCAGTAAAATGGTCTGTCTACTTAGCTAATTTCCCCACACACTCTGTAGCTCAGTGGTGACATATGTCTAATATTTCCCCTGGCTTAAAAGAAAAAGAACTCACATTCTGCTAAAGAACAGCCAGGACCATAGAGGAAATGAAATATACATGATAAAGTAGTAACACTGAAGAAGAATCAACCCATACAGGACCTTGGTTTTTTAAAGTGACACAGTACAGACATAAATCTGAGTTGGAAGGATCAAATCTGTATCAGCAGCAAGAGCTAAACTCTCCAAAACTCAGCAGGGCTCAGATCTCCTGCCTGGTCTTGCTCCTATACTTCAGTGAGATGAAAATGTAATAAGAAACTCTGCAAGAACATGTATTTTCAGCTCCATGATTTGATTAATATCGGTAGAGCACTTTCAGGATGACTCATAGTGCATACCATGTGTTTCTGTTGAAAAGGATTCAATCCACTTCTATACTGTCTTATCACATCCAATGTACAAATACTACACACAATATGCATTCTATAATTCTGTACATACCTTTTATATTTATTTCTGTAGTAGCAAATTAAATGTGCCTAGGACTGTTTTCTGGCAATAAAGCCGGCTGCCAGAGGAAGACCTGAAAGAAAGGTTGAGTGAAAAAACTCTTTTACCTTGCAGAAGAGCATGGACAAACATTTCCCAGCAGGTGGAGTCATCAGGAGTGTATTAGCTGTTGTAGATCAAGAACATGGAGATTGTTCCATCATTTTGTCAATACATACGAGTTCCCATACTGGAGAATGTTCTCTTACTCTAGTGTACCAGTACAGCATTTATTTCTACAGGCACCTTACAGTGAGGGTCCAGGCATGCCTGCTCATAAAAATACTAGATACATTACTAAGACCATAGAAAAATAATAGAAATACCTCACAAGGGGAAACAGATCAGTACTCAATCTCATGGAGCTGAGCTCAAACAGGCCAAGGCTGTCAAAGAAGCACAGTTGTAGGCCCATTTTTTTCTTATGAGCTTTTAACAATTCTAATTTCATTATTACTTTCTAAGGGTAACTCCAAGCACCCAGGCTTACTAGTGTGATTTCATTAGAACTTCGTTCATCTGTAGCAACTCAGCTGACAGTCATTGCTGATAAAAGGTAAGATAAGCAAAGTCAAACCTGGGTTCTGTCATGGGCACAGTGTTCTGAGAAGAACAGAATGAGAATAGGGGCGCGGTTGTTGGGAAGTGTATGTGGGCAGAGGAGGATGAAGTATCTGCTAGTTTTCGGCTTTAGATGCCAAACCAAAACTTTAGCCAGTGGCTGTCATTGAGGATCCCAAGATAGCTTTCACAAGAACTATCTAATGCATTTCACTCAGTTGTCACTTTTTCCAAAAGCACTGTTGTGCAATGGCATTGGTGTGGAATAGAAGCAGAATTTCACCACAGACACAGCTACATTTCAGTGGTGGGTGAAGTGATCCCAGCAGACTTTGCAGAGAAGTTTGGGATCCTTACAGATGAGAGGTGCTATATAAATGTCAGGTATTGTTATACACCACTTAGGAGAAATGTTTCCATTTATTCCTCTGGATTTACTGTTGAACATTTAGAGATAATAGTCAGTGCTGATAATAACAGTAAGAATAGCATCTTGAACACTGCAGACTGTAGATTGTTCTGCATTCTGCTTGTCTGTAACAGGAGGTCGCATACTGATAAGAAGGAGGAATTTTTTTGACAATGCAATTATGGAGAACAAGCTATTTTTCATATTATATGGTCAAAGTGCAACTGTCAGTGTTATTTACATGGCTGCATCATTCACAGCCCTGGATTATTGAAAAGATTTAGCAAGATATACTGAAGGTATTCTGAAGCAAAGCAAGGTAAGCCGCTTTCATGTTGATACCCAAACCAACATAGTACAACAGCTTACTGTACAACAGCTTACTGTACTAGGGACACTTGTTTTATTGTATTACCTCTCTATATTTGTTGACGTTCTACTCATTCATTTTATTAATAGATTTACATGCATGACAGATGTTCCTAACAATGCTTACCCAAGCACTAGTTAGAATTTGTTAGAGATTTTTTATCATAAAATGAGTGCCTTTGAATTTTGGTGGTTTGTTTGGGGTTCAAGGAAGGGGGCATCTTTTTGACATAACAGAGCTCTGAATGTAGTCCAGTACTGATTTTGGTATGAGTGTAAAAGGCTGACTATTTTTGCCAGATAGATGAGTAATTTTGGCTATGCTCTAACAAATCAAATGGCCTTTATAATGCTGGAAAACAGTCCTGCCCCAGCAATTCTCTCTGCTGAGTAACATCTGAATATAAAGACCCTCACATTCCACCTTCCTCTTCTGCTTCCCAAGTCTCTCCGCTCAGATTTCTGCCTTCCAGTTGGGGTATCTCATTAATCTGCAAGCTCTATCCCTGTCTCATTATCTTCTCCTGAACATCTGAGAGAGGCAGAAGCCAAGTTGTATTAACCCACTGATTGCTGCTGACCAAGTGATGCCCCTGAGCCCTTTTGGAAGCAGTTTTGGCTGAATAAAAGCTGCTGCAGGATACAGTCTGAGACTGAATACTGGATGAGAAAATAGGAGTAAACTACTGTGGGGATTCATTTTGTCAAAACCTTGGCAAAACCTTTCTGTGCAAGGGAGCAGAATCTATCTCTATGGAAGCCATTCAAGCTTCCCTCTTATTCCTGGTATCTTTTAGTATAGAAGCTGTAAAAGCATTAAAATGTGCAGAACTACCTCCTTTCCTCCCTGCTAGCCAGAAAGGGCCCTTTCCTGTGTAATCCAGAAAAACCACCCCCAGGAAAAAAGAGTAAATGCTGAAGAAAATTTAAATGTTTCTGAGATTAGTTTTATACTTCCATCCCCTATTAAGAATACCATATGTAAGCTAAATGCAGTGGGTACTGTACCATACACTTGCAGGATGGGGGTTACGGCTACATGTATCCTATGCAAAGCCGCAGAAATTCCCAGTCTTCCCAGAGTATTGACATTTACATCCACCTCCAGCAGCTCTGTTCAGAATTACCATTAAAGATCAGAGTGCAGCTTGGAGGTCAGCGTGATCATAATTTGGCCATGCTGGTATATTTACTCTTGCTAATAGAGTTTACTTCTTTTTATTTTCCCTTACTGCTGCTTTTACCTTGTTCTGCCCCTGTGGAAGTTTAACTATGGCCTATCAGGGAGGAAAAAAAATCAAAATTCTGGGAAGAGTGTAATAGATTTATCCCACACACGAGGAAGAAGAGAAACAATCAAAAGGCAGAAATACAGATGAGCATTAGGCATTGTAAAAAAGTGGGGTAACACAGGGTGCTACATGTTTTGGGAGCTAAGCAAAAAGTTAACACTAATAATGCCTACATATAGGACATAGCTGAATAAACATGTAAACCTAAAAAGACACATATTCATCATATGATAGATGGTGGACCCACCTAACTCTTCCCAGAGATTTCTTTATGGAAACCACCAAAGAACCTCTGTAATTTAATCACTAGCCACTGCAACTGCCTGACTGCTTGTTAATTGCTCAGACAATACCCAAATTGTCAGACCAAAAGACCATCCAATGATTCATTGGGCTGTCACTCTGTATAACTGAAGCAACAAATATAAGAAACAGTGCTTGGAATGAGTCTTCAATTCTGATGCCTTCCTGATGCTTTTCTCAGTTTACAATCCATTAAAAGTGTTCATCAACTTCTTTAAAAGCTTGAAATCTTATTGCAGCAAATCTCAAGTTCCTAAAGGGCAGTGATACTCCAAGGTGATTCTACAAAAATACCTCTTAGCCATGTTTGGTAGTTCTCAGAGTTTCTATGATATTGCTCAGATGGTTTTGTCAATTCAGCCTAACAAGTTTGGGCAGGGGTAACAAAAATCTATCAAGCTTTTTATTATGTAACTTTGGTTGTGTATTTTACTTACAAAATGCCATTATCACCCCCACAGCCCTTATATCCTAACAAAACTTCTCTGAGGTAGGGCTTTTCCAGGTATTTCCATGCCACAGACAAAATACTAACACACATAAAGTGATTTCAAGTTTCCAAGAGCTTTTAAAATATGTATTCTTTATAGGTCTGCACTATATAATCAGCATTAATATGAACTGTTTGAATCTTAATGCAATTTTGGTTGCAAGGCACAAAACTCTTCCATAAGTGTACTACCAGTGTGATAGAGGAAAGGTGAAGAGATATTTATATTACTTAAGCAGCAGCATCATTCTGAAACTATCAAATTCCCCTATGTGGATTTGGGAGACCTTGAAGCAGCTTTCAGACAAATATCTGCTCACTGGAATGGAATGTAAGATTGATTTAATGGTTGCTATGAAGTGGGGAGTAAAACCCACCAAATCTCCAAAACATGCCCTCTAAGCAGCTAAAATATATTTGCTCTTGGCATGAATTTACGTGGAAGAGATGTAAAAAGGGAAATGCTTTTCCCATTCGCACTGTCCAATACAGCAACTGTAGCACTGGACTCAGTGTTATGCAGGAGAAACAAAAGCTGGCTATCCCAGTGTTTTGATGGGCCATGTATTCTGTTGTTGTTTTTTTCCTAACCATCATTAATCCTACTTTTACTGTTGTCACAAGTTTTATCAGACACAAATTCATACTTTCCCTGTGTTAGTCCTTTACCTGAAGGACATCTACCAAAACAAGTGTAATGGCTTTTTGGTCCTTGCCCCATCAGGTATTAGGAGCCTGTGTGGTCACAGATCATCCATTGACCATAGCTTGAAGCTGTAATGGACCCTCCAGTGTGGAATTCTGTCCTCTGAAGATTGTTTGCCTGACTATAAATGGCTGGATGATATACTGGGCCAAGGATTTCTACTTCATAGTATATAACAAGGGCATCAGAGGGATATTGGTGCCTGTTTCTCTCCCAGCTTCTGCAGAAGCGTAGAACAAACCTGTCCAAATTTGTAGCTCTGGCACTTGGATGGGGATAGTTAAGTGGCACAGTCTGCCTACTCTACCAGGTACCTTAGCTGATTCAATGCTCTATGCAGATTAAACATCCACCAAATGCATGCCCAGACAGGATTCTGTGTACTGAGAAATGCTTTCCATTGGATATTTAATCTCTCTGTTACTTCAACTGCTACTGGTTAAGAAACATGGAGGGAGTTAGTGCTGATCTACTTTGTATGACAGCTTATAAAACCACAACCATTTGCCTCCAGCATTTAAACAGTACTTTCTAGTTCAAGGAACTACAATCATTATGCCTTTTTGTGCTAGTTTTTTCCTCTGTGCACAGTCATGTGTGTAACACCTACTTTTATCTCCCAGGACCTGGAGATGATCCCACAAAGCCTCCCTGAGGTTTCAGCTGATGCTGCAGAGACAGGCTGCCAGACAGCTTTGATTCTGGGTCTCAGTTTTGTTGCCTCTCTTATAAAACCCCTTTCTTCTTCTTAGCCAAAGTAAATGTCAGAGTGTAGACAATTCCACACTATGCCAAGCTAAAAGATATCTGGACCTTCAAAATGTTTTTTTCCCAGGATAATTTATGACATTTTTTATAAAGCACTATGATTAGTAGAGCCCATACCATGAAATCCTACACTGTGTATCCCACTGCATTTCTCTGTCCTTCCTCTTTGTATCATTGACAAGGATACCCATAGTCAACAGCTTTCCTGCCCAAGCACCTGCCAGGTGCATCTCATTCTGCAGAAATGGGTGTAGGGATTATCCTAGTAAATCTTAACATTTTTCAGCTTTCAGAAACACCCTGTGTGTCCTGACACCTAGCACAGGAGAAAAACATACTAGCAATATAATTTAGAGAAAGAAAATACATCATAATGTACAAACCCCCCAATAGTGGCAACTATATTAATGCAGGCACAGTGCCTTTAGAACACTGATATAACAAAGTTACAGGCTTCGTTAAAGGTGTATATATAAATAAGCTGATATGTACCTTTAAGGTAATCATGCTTTCAGTTCAGCCTCAACAATAATATACTTAAACATGGTGTTTCAGAATAAACTCAAGGAAAAGACGGACTGAATTTCAAGGCTTGAGTGCTGCTGCCATCTACATGGCAGGAAGACTATAAACCAAAATAAACAACAAAAATATGTATGTTGCATCTACTGGGCAGGGCTGCAAGTCTGTTTGCCAGTGTGATTATGGAAAATACAGTTCTGAAACTGAACAGAATCTTTTCTTACCCTGATCTTCTGTGCAGAAAATTCACGATTGAGAGTATGATTTCCCCAGGTCCTGATTATCAAGAAGTTTAGATGTTATTTAGGTAAGGAATATAATAAGGAAAATATTATTTTACTAATGTTGAACATTTTTAATATTTCTCTGCTGCGTATTAAGCTTTCAAAAGCTAATATATACATATATATATAAAATCTCCCACTTGCTGTAAAAACAGGGAGTAATCAACTTAAGGAAATTACATATACTACTTATTTCAGCAATGCTATTTTTCACAGCTATCTTACTGAGAGTATTGCCAGAAGAAGAAAACCAGTTTTTATCCCTGTTTATAAGACACAATGTAAATTTAGGCTACACAACTCACTCTTATCAAGCTAAGGTTTCTAGAAATACATGACAGAAAAAGATTTAATTACAATTAAATTTGTACTGTGTAAGAGTTTCATGAAATGCAGAGTCCACTCTAAAAACAAACCTTAGGTTTCATGTTTAAAGTTCTTTAGCAACTTGCACTGCTTCATCTTGACAGCTATATTTGTACTTACCTATCACACCATATCCAGGACACTCAGACTAATTGGATGACAGGGAAGGTAGTCTTCATGTGATGTGCCTCTGTCCTGCAGCACAGTTCTTGGACACACTGTAGACTTTCCAGCAGGTGTCATTCAAGAAACAAACTTCCCGTGGTCCCTCATAAGACAATTCCAGGTTATTGTGTAAATTTTGTTGCATCCAACATAAAATCACTTCTTCAAAACTAAGATTGATGAATTTTCACTTTGAGGATCTATGAATTCAAATTACAACCCATTTCAAACCCTAGTAGTAATTCTAAAAGCTTTGCCTAACAGTTCAGACTGCATATCCTACGAGTAAGGAAAAGCAGGAACACCATCCCTTGAAATTCCTCTGAATCCTCTTCTCATGCAAGAAAAATGGCCTGCAAAATTCAGCAAGATATCCAGTGCAAGAAGCAGGACTTTGTTGTCAAAGATGCCCTGCCAGGAATGTGCATGCAAATCCATGGTTTTGTTAAAGTGTCTCTCTTTTTAAAGAAACACTGAATCTCTCACACGGATTTCAAGTTCCATGTCAATTTGCTTTCAGAACATCCTTCATTGTACTGGGGAAGAGCATTGCTCAACAAAATACAAACCAAAACACAACAAAATACAGAAGCCATTGTTTTCAACGATCAAATTTAAAATACGTAAATAGCACAAGAGATTTCAAAATACAATACTTTGATTTGGAACCATAAATATTCAAAGTTTAGGCATATTTCAAGGCAGGAATCCAGGTCAGTGACCACTTAACAAGTATGAATCATTTGGAAAACTCAAAACCCCTGAAATCAAAGAGACATCAGTGAGTTTTTCTTTGGGCTTATACTAAAGGATCAGTAACTTGCTTTTTAATTTTCTGTTAATAATATAATGAGTTATGCGCATAACATAAATTATGCCTTTAGGCTTTGAAAGCTGAAAATCTATGTTCAAGACAGACCCCTGCATATATCATCTTAAAACTGCAATTTCATGCTGAAATAATGCTGATGTATGTGTGGGTCGTCTCACACTTCTGTGGTATCCCTACCTTCTTCTGGCTTGCTTGTTCCCCCTCTGCTCTTTGCACTGAGGCCAGTACTTGTCTTGACACAGCCTGGCCATATAAGCACTAGAGCAAACCTAAGTGAGGAGACATAGAAGCTTATGGCTGGAGAGGGGAGAAGTCATCCTGACTGTGAAACCACAACAGTTTATGGAGCCCTGTGACTTCTGGGGGGAGAAAAAAAAAAAAAGACCTTGCTCCTTAAGCAGTTTAGGCATTCATGAGTTTTTTTAACCCCTATCCAGAATTCAGACAACTAATCTAAAATATTAGCATATTACTCCCCTTGGCAGGATTCCTTCAGTGTAACCCAATGGAAAAATATATTCTTAATTACCTTGCAACTTCGTTATAAAATCAATCTCCATAAGCATTAATACAGCAGTACATCAGACTGCATTAGTATAGAGATGTTTCTTCAGTTATGGCTTACAAGAAACAATTGCAGGAGGTTAATATGTATTTTTGCATATAGCTCTAAAGTTGTCACTCTGATGCAGAAAGAATGTTCTAAGCAAAAGTTCATCTTGAGCATATACTGTAAGACTGGTGTTTGAAAGACAACCAGACCACATGGGAAATATGTTTGCTTTACTGGGAAATAAATGTACCTACAAAAAAGTTTCTGCTTTACCTTCCTGACACAGTAATTATAATTAGCACAAAGCACGCATAAGCATGTGCCAAACACCAATCATGACTGCACAAACCATTCCAAAAGGTTGTCTGTATTGGCAGGCTGCTGATGTGCACTGCTTTGCAGAATTAAAGACAAGCAATCAAATATTGTGTTGCACAAATGTAATTGCTACTACAGCATTACTGGGTGTTATGGACAATGCCAATTCCTTGAGCTATGAGACCTCTTTGAACCTATCAGGTTTTAAAATAGCTAATAGAAGTAGTCTTATGGAGTTTTGTTACCCTGGCACTAAGAACAGAGCTGGCCCAAGCAAGCAGATGCTGATGCAAAGCAGGAATGTTTGCTGTGAAGGAAAATGGATATTTCAATGCCAGTGGAAGCCTACTGCAGCAAACCAGAGATGACTAGTGACAAGGATGTGTGGCAAAGGAGATAGCAAGGTCCATCCTTTGTTTGCCACTTACTTCACAGACTGCAAGGTTCCTGTAGAGTTACTAAGTTCCTCTAGTTATATTTGCAATTTTATTTTTACATTCTTGATGTCTGCATCTCTGATTTAACCATAAAATATGAGTATATATGTCAGCCAAAGACATGTTTTGCTTTCAGTTGTATTGTACAGGTATAAATAAGTCAATGAAATTATCCCAGACATCCAGCACAATAAATGAAAGAATGAAGCTATAACACTCAACATCCAGGTTGTTTAGTCACCCTAATTCAAATACAAGCTCATATAAGCAAAAGATACATTAAATATCTTTATCTTCTTTGGATTGCAACCTATTTTAAAGACATATTCTTTAGGTGAATAAAAAAGGAAATGTTACTTCTCAAAAGGCCCATCCATCAATGTTTCTGTAGACTTCTCTGCCATACACTGCATTTAGAGATACAGACTTGTGAGATACAAATAAACAAAACAAAAAAAAAGGTTTAATGTTTGTTTAACCAAAATCAGGCCACAGTATGGCAACAGGAACCTGGTTTTGTCACTCCTGCAGCCTTGACATTTCCCCACAATTAAGAAAAAGATTCATTGACAGGGAATCTCTCCACATTGAAGAAATCTTCACTCTGCTAAGTAAGGCAGCTTGACAGTTAGGAAGGATCACATCAGATCATTATCTCCACCAAAAGGTACAGATCCAGAAAAGCACATCCTCAAGACCCTTTGGCTTCATTAGCACTCTGACAATTTGTAATACAGAAAGTGAGCTTACTGCTCTGAGTAGTCATTATTTATCAAGCCAGCATAAATCCCCAAGAACATCAGGTGGCAATGAGTCTAATAAGATTCAAATATTCTCCAAACATAATAATATACATTTTTTAAAAGACAAAAATGTATAGCTGCTTTTCCCAGTGAGCACAAACAGAAACTCAGTATCATTTCAGAAGAGGCCTCCAATCAGCTTCTCCAACGTCACATTAGTACATTTCCAGAGATGATGGTGATGGTAGTATTTATAGAAAAGGAAAATTCACATCCTAGATACCACCACATTTATAATCAATTTCCCATGCTCTTCTCTGCAAATAACATTTGTTGTATTTTAGTTGTTTCTAACTACTCCATGTTCATTCCTTTAAATGCAAGCAATTTTTCTAATTATTTCAAATGCATTTGCTTTTCATCAGTGTTAAAATGTTACCGGTAATAAAAGCCAGAAGCAAGGAGAGAGAAAAAATTTAATTTTATGTATATGAAAGATTATTAAAACTGATGCAAATTTTTAGGGTCAAAATTCTAAGATTTGTGATCACTACATAAGCTAGAGAAAAACATCGAAAAATAAAGAGTTGATATTTTCTATGCTAGAACTATCTAAATACAGTTGAATAAATGCAAAACTATTAGTGATGGAAGTGTGAATTGAAGCCAATAAATCATCAAAAAGAAGCTGATCTTATGGAATGTATTTCTTCTGAAAATGAATTGTTAAATGCATATAATAATAACTTCAATAAGCCATTTCATGTGTAGACCACATATATTCTTTCTTGGTTGTTCTCGCACATCTTCTAATTCTTCTGGCTAAGCAGGCTTTTCTAACACACCTTACAGGAGCACACCTTAGATATCCAGGGATGTGACTTCATGTCATCTGGAAAAGAAATGTATTCATGTGCATTAATGATTTTACAATTTGAGGTAAGAGGCAAGTTTTGGTTTGGTTTTTTTTGTTTTTGTTTTTGGTTGGTTTTTTTTTAAAGAAATGACTTTACAATCTTTTTATAGAGGAATAAGCTCTATAATTTTGTAACAGAATGAAAACTTTCAGCACTATCATGCTAGTGTTAACAAATATCAAAAGTCTACCTCCAGAAGACTCTTTACACTACAACTGCTATAGCACAGGCAGCAATATGGAACTCAGAAGAGCTCAAAAGAAGAAATGGTATTGCTCAAAAATTTTCTTCTGAGCAACCTTCTCCTTTGTCTTCCTTTTTTTGTTTTAAGGGAAAACATCCCAGCGGATCAGCAGAGAGATATTTCTGTTTTAAAATAAGAGATTGTTGATGTTTCCTCTGCAAATGTGATTTTCAAATGATGTGTATTTTCTTTTAGCAGAATAATAGCTGTAAACAGAAGTAAAAGGAAATTAACTAATGAGACACTGTATTTTAATTCTGTCATGCCTTATTAGAATTCCACAGAAGAACACTCTCAATCATCAGTCTTCAGCTTCATGATTCCTTCTTATTTGGCATATTGTAATACTAATAACCTGAGTTTTAAATATTACTTGTATTAGGAACACTGCCTAAACAGATGTAACACCTTCTATGAGTCCACGATTACAAAGAAAGCTTCACACACTGCATTTTCCCAATCTAATGGATATCTTGTATATTTATCATATCATCTATCATCTTTCTGTCTGTGTCCTAGAGACACAGGTATACATTTTCCTAATGTCCATCCTGTAGTCTTCTGGTTTTACAGTTTGATTTACTATTTAAAGCAAAACCAAACGTGTGATTCAAGATACTAATAACCTAAAATGCTCATAGTTTGTGACACTGCATCTACTGCAGTGAAGCTGTTACAGGTTCATCTATGCCTGCATTCCAGAAATTCTTTCTGGAATAATTCCTAGGCATGACCACTGAGCAGTGTGGGTGATCAGTGCCTGAGATCAGCAGGCTGCCCCTACATTGCATCCTAATCCTGCTTATTATCATCATCAACAACCTCAAGCACTCTAGTCCACAATCCGTCCTACTTGTCATGATGATGGAGATAATCATGCTTTTCTAGGGTGTTTCATACTTGGAAATTTACTGAATATTTATTTTTATGTTCTGCCTGTGTACTGATAAACGGTCATATTGGTGACATGGATGATTTCAGTAACATTCTCTTCAGTGGATGAAAATGGAGCTGGCAAGTGAATATTCAACAGAATAATCATAACCTGCCTGATAACAAGATAGTCACAATTTTAGTGCTGTATTTTTAAGCATATTGTGGCTAATAAGAATCTGTTCTTGATACATTCTAATTTCTATTTGCTGCAGTTCTGTTTCTCATAGACTGTATTTCATGGACAGTCAGAGATCTTTCCCTTCTCTATGCCAAGGTCTTTCTAGGATAAGCAAGGCTGTGGAAACTGTTTGGACATTCACTATTATTTGCTATTCACCAAGAAACACATTCTGCCTTGAAAAGTAAAACAAAATTAAGAGTGAAAAAATTAATATGGGCAGTGTTTCTGGACTGAATGGATGGAAGAGATCATAAGCTGCAGGAGGGAACAGCTGACTCAGGTAGAGACTGCCTACTGAAGGCCATAAGCATATAGGGCTCTTACAATTTACATGGTTTTCATCTACAAGATAGAAAACACTGTAATTTCTGTCTACAGCTTCCAAATCAATCTTCCATTAGGGAGACTCTAATAACCAAGTGAAGTAACAGTCTATTGCCTAGACTACTACAGTATCTCTGCAGATCTTCATAGGAGATGGATTGTGCTACTGCTTGTAATGCATTTGATTAGGGTATATTTGAAGTTTGATGCTCAGCCTGACCGTAGGATTGAGTAGACTGCTAGAGGGGATATAGCTAGGAGGAAGAGGAGGCCTAGGTTTGGGTCTGTGAGGGGAAATGGGAAGGGGAGTGGGGAAATAGAGGCAAAGGACATCTGTGCCTACATTATTTCCTGTCACTTCAGCTAAAATCTACTGCTTTTTCTCACCAAAGCTGTACTTGCAGAACCCTCCTTAGTGGGCTGGCACCACATATGAAAGCTAAGACACCTCAAATTGTGTCAATCCTTTTACATTTTGACTGACAAAATTCAGAGCATTTTCAATCCCCTTAAAACCCTTCTCAAGCAACTCCCTTTGGACAAGATGATCTGCCCTCTGGAGGTGTGAATTCTCCACCGCTGTTTGTACAAGAAAACTTGGGTGAAGAGCTCAGACCTAGAAGTCTAACTTACACATCTGTGTTCACCCAGTTGTGGCCTCTTTCTCTATTTCCCTAAATGTGGAAAATTTGTCTGATAAAACAAAAAACACTACTGAGAATATTTATTTATACTCTAAGGGATAGTGAATTCTTTCTAGGGGGTTGATATGATCAAAAGTAAAGTTCTATAAAAGCTGACGTAATTCTTATCTGATTATTATGCTCAAGGCCAAAGCAGAGACAAGTTTGAAAAGCCAAGGCTTTGCATGTCAAACAGAAGTAGTCCTCAGCATGGGGGGAAAATGGCAGTGATAAACCTACTATTAGGCATCTGGGAGAGAAACCCAGCATCTGCTCTGTGTGTGGGCTAAAACAGACATGAGCCACTATCACAGATAATGGCAGCTTGTAGACACATGAAGGGAGCAACTAAAATCCATTTCAACTTAGACAAGAAACTGCAGTCTGATATTTACGTGTGTCCGTCACATGTGAAAAGTGTTTAGTGTGAATTATCCAAGAGAAAAGTGCAGGTTGAGGGGTTTTATTACCTATCTGAGAGTAGCTCCGATCACACACCGAATACAAGAAATCACAGGTAAATCTCAGATTGGTGTCTGGGGCAGTCAAATGGATTCCTGCTATTCATCTGAGTATATGCCTTTTTCTACAATTGCTGGAGGCCCACATTCAGAGCAGTGAGAACATGTTCAGGACATAGAAAATGTGGAAGTGAAATAAGCACAGTAAGCTTTATGTGATTTTAGGAAATTAAGATCACTTTTAAAATTAGTCTCAGTCTAATGTCAAGGTTAGGGACTGCTCCTTTCACCACTAGAAAACACGATGCACAGAGATGTCTGTCTGTAAATGGCTGCTCCAGAACCTTCCTGATTCTTGTAGAAGTTGTAATAAAGGACCCTTTCTAGGAATAGCTGGAATTCCTTACAGGTACATTGTCATATTTTCACCTTTTCCTCATCAGAACAGATAAGAAAATTAATGTGTTTCTTAACATCTGTTATTGTAAGTGAAGTGGAAGAGGCTCTGCTAAACACATACAGTAACTTGAAAATGAAAACTGCAAAATGGAGTTTGCAAGTTTGCCCAGACTTCCAAAGATTTTAAAGTCACAGGCTGCACCAAACCAAATGCTGACCTCCCAGGCACTCTCAGGTTCCAAGATATGATTCAAAGTTAATGCACCTGAGAAATACTAGAGAAAATCACAGCCAATGGATTGTCATATTATTGTTTCAATGTTTGCTACTAAAAGTAAATGGTAAGTTTTAAGTAAATGTATTGTGTTACCAAGTCCTTCCTTTCAAACAAGCACTTCTGTCAGAAGTGTCTTAATTTCTTATCACAGAATTTCATCCGCACAAGGAGCAATAAATAATTCATGTTCCTAGCTCTTTGTTGTGTGTCCCTGAACTGCACAGAGCTGGAAGGCTGACAGCTGTGTCAGGACAAGCACCAAAGATCTGACATGACAAGTGACTAACAAGTTTCTTTCAGTCTATAGTGAAAGAAGACAATGGCATAAAGTGCAAAACCGAAATCCTGAAACAAAATGAAACTGTTTCTTTCTCTTTACCTAAGTGTTTGCTATGAGCTTATTTCCGACCCATAACCTCTGGTCATTTTATAGTACTGCCCAACCCCCTTTACTCCTCACATTCGCCTGGCCATTTACGCCTGTCCACGGATCAATATGAGCAATTCTTGGAGAAATACGATGTCTCCATGACAACCAAGCCACAAATTCTCAGTGGAAAGCAGTGAGACCAGTAGTGAAATCTCCTGAGGTTTTCAGACCTATAAGACAAGATGTCTTAAAATGCAGGAATGGACAGAAACAAAAGCCAGAGTAATTCGTTGTTTATTACTAGTTTAATGATGTCAGATGGACCGAATGGAACTCAGTTTTTAAGTTTAGATGCTTTATCAACATGTATTTTTGCCAGTCAATATCACCTCCTGACAGGCTTTTATCCTTTCCATTACTTCATATAGACATGCAGAGTGCAGAATTGGATATTCAAGTTTCCATCCAAATGTGTACACTTTGCCACACTGAAGTAATTTAAGGTTAAAATTAACGTTTGAAGTACGTGAGTTCTTTATCTGGACACTTTAGTGGAACCTCTTTTTTTAATTTTTAAAGTGTTTTAATTCTTTCTCACTTCAGAACAGTCATACCTTGGACAATCCACATTTTTGCCCATAGTCATCATTGAAGAGACTATAGACAGTTTCTGAAGGAGTTGCCATGCACCACCTCAGGTGGGGTAAGGAACCAAACTTGGCTCCTTCCGGAGCAGATTATGTATTTTTTTCTAAATCTCATGCTGGTTTCTGCTGTACAGCACTGATTCCAAGCCTATGCGGCTTTAAAACGAATATGGATTTACAATTCATTGGTTTCAATTGTTCTAACATATACTGGTGTTCATTTCTGTGGAAACGATGAAAAGGGAATGTAGTTCAAGTCAGGTATATGACAGCAGTTGAACTCCCAAGGAATCTTGGAGGAGTGGAGTGTGCTGAAATATAATCCCCCAGACATGGGTCCTATCTGGGGTCTGAGATGACTTAGGGGACCTGACATGGATTTCAGACTGCACCCTTTGACTGAAAATTAAATCTCAGCAGTGTTCCTTGGGGAAGGATCAGGGGACTGTTGGCAGCTGCCCCCTGTCAGCACAGGCTGCAAGATTTGGAAATCTCTTAACTAAGCTGACAGGCCGCAGAGACGATGAATCAAAAATATGATACACGGATCAGCACACAAAGATGCAAGAGGGTACACAGAGACCAGATAAAGCAGGGAAGGGAAACAGCAAGTGAAGAAAGATGTTTAACTCTTTCACTAATGAGTACTATGTGCAGGTTACATATGTGGTGTATGTGGGTTAAGCTCACAGTTTGCTTAAAAGATCTTAGTATTTAGTCACAACGAATGTTTTTAATCAGCTGTGACTCGATACACTTTATATTTGTTTCCCTTTGGGATTCATTTAATAAATTTCGTAGTTCCATAACGAGAAAGATAATGAAACGACATGAAGATAAATCTTTTAGTCACCAAAAAGGATGCACTCTATGGATGTTCTTGTATTTAGCTGAATCAATGTTAAAAGCCATTAAAATGAAATAAGGATTGTGAGCTGATTTAAAGAAAAGGACCAAGATATTTAACGTCACCAATTTTCTTTCCCTCAGAAATACAGCATTTGAATGTCTGCCGCTACACTCAACTGCAGTATATACAGTCCTTCTAATTTTTCATAATCTCATGCTACCTTCAAAGGGTCAGACACTGTACATATATTAAGTAAGCAGTGTAGTCCAAAACTAATTATAATGAACTGGTAGTGTCAGCTTTCTTTTTGGTCATAAAGCCTTTATCCTTTCTAAGACCTGAATTCTTGATGAAAGAGGAAAGGATAACAGCTCCACACTGTGACCCCTGGAGGTGACCATTAATTTGACATTGCAGCTGCTAAAAAGGAAACAGCATTACAAGGTGCTTTTTTTACAGACCCAAAAGCTGTGTCAGATTTATCACTTGATACTTGGTGTCTGTCTTTAAATGCCTCTCACCTGGACTCTCAGACTCTTCCAAGACGCATCTGTCAGGCGTATCCTCCACATCCTGGAAGTTTGCCGAGTTGGAGCTCTTGTCATGCTTCAGCGCACTGACTGGAGCAATACAGAACAAAAACAGAGGGAGGGAGAAAAGTAATGTATTCACAAACAAACACTTCCTGGCTTTCTGCAGAGCTTTCAATGCTGAAGACATAATTTGTAAACACAAATAAGAGATGAAAATAAAACAGAAACTCAAAGTACTTATATGCAACCACAGCAGGTTGAAAAATCTATAGACAAGAATTCATTCAGGGAGAAGTTTGAGGTAGTGGCTTAAATGTGATCCCTTTGAAGGAGAAAATCAGTTTTTTCTTACAGAATCCTAAAGTAATTAAATAAATTAGAAGCCGTAAAAAGTGCTCATCATCTGTTTCACCGAGGAAGCCAGTAAACAATTGTAATTACTGCAGTCATTCACCAGGGAGAGAAATGGTGTTAGTATGAAGATGAAAATATGTTGTATACAACAAGCTAAAATGTGTAATAAAATCAGTGATAATGCCAAAGTGAGGTAAAAACCAGACTGAGTTATGCTTTAGAGATTGCCCAATCTGAATTCTTCTTTTACTTAATTGCTAAAACCATTTTCATTTCAGCGCAGGAAAATATTTTCATGAAAACAATTACTTGTCTGTGTAGGACAAATCCCACATAAGTCTTCCTGAACAGAAGGGATGTATTTCCCTTGTCCATGTCCTCTCTTCTGCTCCTCATCATCACGTGGAGCCACAAATGCAGTTTGAAGATCAAATACAATTACTAACAATATTTTCTAGAAAAGCACTGTAAAGACTCGATCTCAGTTTTTCAGTCCCATTAAAACTCTTAGCTCATCCCATCTCTTAGGAAAATAGTGGTGACAAGGAAATACTTATTTTTTCCTAATATGTAGAAAACCAAGCAAGGTTCCAGACTTCCATGTGGATGGGGATACCAACAGCTATACACAGTCTCAGTGTACTTTTCTCCTGTTCTTAAAACAAGAAATTTGTTCTCTCATCACTTTGGGTGGATTTTCTTTATATATTACTTTATTTTACCAATTGAATATTTGCTGCAGGATCACTTCATTTAAACAGCCATTTGAATTTCCAAAATTATGAGTGAATCAACAAGGCCTCAGGGCATTATTCAGACAGGAAGAGCTCAAAGGACACATATTCCACTTCAGTGCTTTGCACTTTCCCTCAGTTTGGAGCTATTGATCCCAGGTCACCAAAAGGTTCCATCATTTTTGACTCCTGCATCTACACAGAGTCTATTTGAAGCAATCAGAGCTTCCATACAAGTGTGGAATTAGATCCTTGAAAATACAATATTAAAAAATGATAAATAGTAAAATCCACTATAGTGACACCAGGCATTTCATCTTCAAACAAACAAACCAGCAGAAGCCAGTAAGTTTTGCTTAAAAACCTGCCTTGGATGGCAACTAACCATCCAAGATTAAAACTCTGCTTGGGTAAAGGAGGAACACTGGTTAAATCTCTACACTACAAAAAGCCGGTACACTGATATCAATGGTCAGTGTATCCACATGAAGTGGATTTTCAGTTCTAGCCTCTGCCATGGAAGTGCTGACATGATAATCTGCATGAGATAAGCTGACACTGAAAACCAGCTTACTATAGACAACAAATGTTCTTGTTTACATATGAAAATAGTATGATGTGTGCAGGAAGAAATGTCTTCAAAGACATCTGTACTTTCCTCTGTTTCCTCCTCCATGTAAATGATTTTCCAGTACACTAATTGAAGGCCAGAATTCCCACTCCAATAAGGAAAACTTGGAAAATACAAGCGCACCTATTATGTTTTCAAAAAATGGTTTTGTGCCGAATTTATGAAAACATTCTTTGTGGAGCAGCTCTTCCCGTTCAGCAGCCACCTCCACTGTGCTGTCATAGACTGAGTCGTAACACCTGCATGAATTTAAAAGTCAGAACTGCTCTGAAGTAAAGTAGAACAATAGGAAAATTTCCAACAGAGTATAAAAGGTGGCTATGCCTCTGCAGACAAAGAGAAAGTCATAAGAGGTGTCTCCTCCAACACACAAAGCAGTGACCCAAGACTCAGAACGAGCCCTTCAAAGCCAGTTGTGTGTTTTCACCCAGTGAAGAACTCTCATAGTGAACCAAGAGAGGAGATGCCTTCACAGCACCAAGCACCAGTGTCAGAAGATGTCAGGTACTTCCCTTGCTGGAAGTCTGTGCCGTAATTGCTCTTGAATGGGACTAGGACAAAGTTGTTCAAGTGCCCTCCCTTTGTCCCAGACCCTGACAGCATAAGTTGTATAATTTAAACTGACCTGCTTGATTTTACAACAAAGCAGAGGTGGGTTTTAGTGACGGTGCCACCTGAGAAATAACTCAGAACATAATGAATAAAAGTCAGCTACAAGCAGGTCCACACAGATGAGATACATCAGAGGGAAGGTGTAAAGTGAACAACAAAGAAACCAAGACAGGCTGGCAAGATCCTCTGACAAAGCAGGAGGATCTCCCATTGATATGCTTGAGATTGAAGAGATGTGGGGAGATTCAGGAGAGGATGGAGTCACTGAAAGCCAAGAAAGACAAAAATGACAAAAAAAAAAGGGATCACAGGCAGAGCTGATAATGCTGACAAATGACAAAAACCAATGATGAATAGTTGGTGGCAAGGAGTCATTAGGAACAGTTTAAAGGGAATGGAAAGCATGGATGGAAAGGGTTTTCAGAGGGACAGAGAAGGAGACCTCTAGCACAGCCTGTGTAAAAACAGCTCTCAGAGAACGTGGGTCAGCAGGAGAAAGTGAAGGAAGGGAAGTGCATATTTCAGAACAGCAGAAGACAAGCCTGGGCAGGCTCGGATCGGGTCACTGCTGCAATGAGAGATGCGTATCTTAGCCCTGTCACTTTCTCAGAAGTACACACACCTCCTTAGACAAAACACAGGCAAATAAACTTCACCACAGCCTAGTTTGTGAAGTTACACAATGAGAGTACGCGGTAAGCAAGAAAGGGACTTAGGAGAGACCTTTAGCACTTTCTCTCTGAAAATATCACATGACACACTCAATTTGGAGAGGAAGGTTGCTTTAAAATATCATCAAAGAACAAAGGGAATTGAAAAGCTAAAAATAAGAACGGAACAGACTGGCCCACATCCAGAGTGAAAGTAAAAAATGGCATTATGTAATAATGAAAAAATCTTAACCCTGAGATCTACTTTACTCTATTTTCCTTTAGGGAAAGAAGACGTTTATGTGCAAATGTCAATAGGGGAAATACAGGATGCTGGCAGAATTTAAGTTATTTAAACATAACAGTGTGATCTTTATTCATTCTGAGGATACTCTGTCCTACTTTGGGTTTAAATGGACCTTAAAATTACTTTTGCTTCCATATGAAACTAATTTTTGTAGCCAAAGTGATGTAAATGTCTGGAGCATAAATGAGCCTCAAATCTACAAGTCAGAGAAAAAGTAAACAACAATCTCTCCTACAACAACTCCAACGACATTATTTTTCCATTCAGTATGGTGTCATTTCAATTATTACATGGAAAGCAGAAATTACCTTTGTTAGTACAGAAATAAGGAAAAGTGACAGATTAAACTGGGGCAAAAGACCTTGAACTTAGCATGTAAAAATGACATAAGTCTTCATTGTACAGGATCAATCTTGAGAATAGTGGCAATTTTTTCTGATTCATCTTAATAAGCTCTTAAGAGTTGTTTACTGAACTTGATAGCTATTCTCTTACATTACTGAAACAGAAAAAGACATTAAAAAATAGGTATGGCACTTACAATAGTAAAAGAATGTCATAAGACTGTAGTATTCAATGAAACATGTATGTAAATAGTTTCATATATATAAAATTCCACAAAATGTAACCAAACTATTCCTTAAAAGAGATCACAGCCTGATTGCTGATCAGCCTATGAAAGAACAGTCTTTGTGTGAAGGAACTGCTGAATTATAAGCTGTTCTTTGTGAACATACACTAATCACTACTTACAGCAACAACTCATAGAATCATAGAATAGTTAGGGTTGGAAAGGACCTTAAGATTATCTAGTTCCAACCCCCCTGCCATAAGCAGGGACACCTCACACTAAACCATGTCATCCAAGGCTTCATCCAACCTGGCCTTGAACACTGCCAGGGATGGAGCACTCACAACCTCCCTGGGCAACCCATTCCAGCATCTCACTACCCTAACAGGAAAGAATTTCTTCCTTAGATCCAGTCTAAACCTCCCCTGTTTAAGTTTGAACCCATTACCCCTTGTCCTGTAACTACAGCCCCTAATGAANACTACGCTAACAGGAAAGAATTTCTTCCTTAGATCCAGTCTAAACCTCCCCTGTTTAAGTTTGAACCCATTACCCCTTGTCCTGTAACTACAGCCCCTAATGAAGAGCCCCTCTCCGGCATCCCTAGATACTCCCTTCAGATACTGGAAGGCTGCTATGAGGTCTCCACGCAGCCTTCTCTTCCCCAGGCTGAACAGCCCCAACTCTCTCAGCCTGTCTTCATATGGGAGATGCTCCAGTCCCCTGATCATCTTTGTGGCCCTCCTCTGGACTTGCTCCAACAAAGCCTAAATAATCTGCTCTGCACACCAATTTTCAGAGGGCACACACTGGAGAGAGAAGTCTGCATAACACGGGTGAATAAAGCAGTTAGAATTTTCTGATAAGATGCCTCTGTATTGATAAGGTGGATTAGTAACTTAAACACAGTCTGTCTGCAGAGAAAACAAGAACTTATTTGTTATTCAAAAGAACTGGATAAGGCAAGATTATTTTTTAATAAAAAATATTAGGCAATATAGGCTTTCTATATTATTATTTATATATTATATTTATTTACTTATAAAATAAATAAATATATTTAAGGCCCAGTGCAGAACACAAACCAACCTGAATCTAAATAAAACTGCATGAAAAAAAAGCTGCAAAGGGAAACAAAATGCTGGTACTTTTTATTTCATAAATGGATAAAACAATCGTGCTGCAATGCCACTTCTAAGATGCATGGGATCTAAGAAGCCTGATGGAGAGCGGGCCAATAAATGCTTTGAGTAGCATTTTAAAAAGCAGATTTCATAGATACCATAAAAAGCATAAGAATAGCTGTACTTGCTCCAATAATCACAAAGTAATACTTCCAAATGCCATTTTGAAACCCAGGGAATTCCAAAAGTTGGGGTTTTTTTATTTAAACATTGGCTAACCCACAGTTATTCCACAAACTCCTGAAGTTTCCCTTAAACACAGAGAATTTCCCCTCAACACTGAGTATTTCCAGATCCTTAACATCCTACTCCCTAACTTGTCTTAACATGGTGAGCTCCATTGCTTTACCACATATGTAGGCATTTTGTTTGTTTGCCCATGTCCCTATTAGATTAATGTGAAACTTACTCTTGTGAGAGAAAAGGAATGTGTATGAGCCCTGCACACTCTCCATGATGCTTGTGACTGAACAGTCCTTTCGTTTTACACTCTTTTAACCATCTCTTTTCCAGGTTGAGGATTACTGTCCTACTTAGCTTTTTGTGTGTATTTTGATGCCAACCTAGAAGGTTTTACTCACATAAGAAATGTGCAAACCAGTCATGAAATGTTAGCATCACTCACCACAATCACCTGGAAACAGAAAAAGCAGATAGTGAAGTTACACTGTCCAGCATGGAGCATTCATCCTTCTGCTAGGGTGCCAGCACTCTCTGCTGAGCAGAGCAGGGAGTCAGGTAGGCTGGGGATGTGCCCTGGATGGCATCAGTGCTGAGTACAGCAACGGACTGCTTCACAGGTTTTACAGGTGATACTCCTGTTTACTATAGTGCCTGCCTTTGTTGCCACTGTACAAACACTGTTGACGCATGCCCAGCTTGTGATCCAGATTCTTTCCTGAGAAACTTACCTTGCTATTTCTTCCCCATCCTGTCTCTTTGCTGAAGATTAATCCCACCTCGGTCTAGATCCTTGCTCTTGTCCTTATTGAACTGAACCCTTTTTTTTTTTTCCAGACCATTTCTCAGGCCGTATAAACCACTAATTCATCTCACTGACAGAAGACATCAGTTGCTGGTCCTTTCATAATTTTTAGTGTCATTTAAAAAAACCCTTACTGATGTCTGCAGGTGTCATTTAACTGAGAATGGCTGGTTGTTACCTTCTATGATTAAATATCACAGTGGCCCAACTTTCATTGCATTTTAATTTTAAAAAGAGAGATTAAGAAATTGACCTGGAGAAACACATTATTAGTCTAAAGTGAGTGCTGCAGCATATGGAGTCTCAACTGTCCTTGAGAAAAGCCAGTATGGAATAACTGATTTAAATCCATTACACTGAATGCTGAATTAGGACCTCAGTGTGCAGAAATACTAACCCATGTACATGAGCTTGCTCCTGCACTGTGTGAAGTCACATGCAAACAAAGCTCATTCCACTCACTGAATTGCAACTAAAGAACATTCTTTGTTCTGTAGTGTGAGGCTTCTTTTAAGGTTTCTGTATATTTTAAATTACCAAAGCTCCTGAAACTTCATTTTCCTCCCTCCCTGTATGGCTGAGGACAGTATTGCTCCAGACAGGAAAACTGAAATTTTCAGTGATTCTTTTCCCAATATACCTTGAAGTTTTATTCACCCAGAGGGACTTCCCTACTCCGCTCAACTAAAATATAATGGCATGTAACAAATTATGTTCTCAAAGGACATCCCATTTTTGTTTCATTAGTGCAATGAAACATTCACTCAATTTTAAAGCAGTTGTCTTGATCTTAGTTGTGATTTATACCAGAATCTGTCCATGTATTCTGTGCAGTATATATAATAAAACACCTAACTAGTTAAACTCGTCTCAGTGGGTTCTGCTGCAAGAAATAAAATACTTTCCCATAAAATCGCACGCAATGTTCAGAGCACAGCTCTGTAGCACACACTGAGGTGAAACGCAGGAGCGTTTCCATTAAAAAATGGATTTTTAATGAATTATTATTATTCTTGGATTTGAATAATTAATTCTTCTGTCATTATGTACTCGCTGCTTTTTTTTCTCAATGTCCTCCCCAGTTAGCAGGCCTAAATTTCTTTTTTCCAGCATCACCCAATGTGTGGTAATGCATGTTTAACCAACGTGCTCATACGTGATCAACATTATTAATCCCCCTCTCTTTCTCTTTCCCTTTAGCCCGAACAACCCTCCCCCCAACCCCTCCAGTAACTGAGAGGCAACAGAGAAACAATTTTTACAGAAACTGGTAAAGAAGGCCAAATTTTCAGTTCTGATGCAGACGATCAGCTTCGGGTTTGTTTCTGAACTGAAGCACAGAGCATCTTGTCACCTGTCCCCTTCTCTAAAAATACATAGCAAAATCCGCCCTGGTTTCTGCTCATTAGATCAATGGTGTGGGAGAGTATATAGTGCAGATATGGCTGCTAATCAGTGTATCAGTAGCTTCTATAAAATCAACAAATAAAGAAATACTTCATGCTTTTAAAATCGCAGTATTGACAGTATTGACATTATTATCTTCATGACAGTAGATTGATTTGGTATTCGAGCAGAAAAGCATTAATCAGGGAATTTTCAGAGGGCTCTGGTTCAGTCCATTTCTACAGAGGCATTCTAGCTGTATATTACTTTAATTTGCTTTTAAAGCCAAAATGAAAGCAACTACGCAGCACAGCTATGGTACTGACATATCCCTGTGCATAATGCGAATGGTACAGCTTGCGTACTTTTCCTTTCTCTTGATCAAAGCTGTCCAAATAGCTTAATCCATGGGAAAAAAAAATATACACAGAGCCTCTTTATTAATCTCTTCTGGCCAGATTATTGTTATTCTTTTGCATTATGGCCTTGAAGATGTATTACTGATAGGAAGGTAAAGCCAACTGCAGCACAGCATGACTCTGCTGAATGGCTGCTGTATGAAAGTGGAAGTACTTATTTCCAAGACATTTCTGTGATGCTCCCTACTGTTAAAATGTTATCTGACTTAAAAAGATTTTCAGTTCAATTGTAAGCAATAAGTAAACTCAGGCAGTACAGTACTGTATACTGAAGAGTTTCACTCACTGGTCAAACAGGCATTATTCCAAGAAACTAATGCTGTATAGGACTGCTTCCTGGTGCCTGAGACCTCTGATTGGCAAAAGACTGGACTTTTCAGTCAGCAAGCTAGTTACCCATGGATGTGGCTCAAGGCTGACACACAGATTGACTGGTTCACACTAATTTACTTCACACAGATTCCATTTATCTCCTAGAAGATCCCCTGGCAGCAGCTTATAATGGCATATCCTAGGATGCCTGCCTGCATGAGTTTTTAAAGCGGCAGAGCTTGATGAATCTAAATCCAGAAAACAGTTCACAGATTGAGGACTAGGTGCAATCAAAAAACATCAAGTAGCACAGCTGGGACTTGCTAGCTTGCTTGACTGGTTTGAGCAGCTGAGCATTAACTATGCTTGCTTTCCTGCTGGCAGCCCTGTGTCACTAGGACAAATCGGAGCACAGAAAGAAGAGAAGAAAGGAAAGAAAAAGGAAAAGGGGAGAAAAGAGAAGGAAAGGAAAGAGAAGGAAAGGAAAGGCAAAAGAAAAGGCAAAAGGAAAGAAAGAGAAAGGGAAAAGGAAAGGCAAAAGGAAAGAAAAGAGAAAGGCAAAAGGAAAGAAAAGAGAAAGGGGAAAGGAAAGGCAAAAGGAAAGAAAAGAGAAAGACAAAAGGAAAGAAAAGAGAAAGGGAAAAGGAAAAGGGAAAACAAAAGGTTTAGTGTGAGGTGTCCCTGCCTATGGCAGGGGGGTTGGAATTAGATGATCTTAAGGTCCTTTCTACCCTAACTATTCTATGATTCTAAAAGATAAAAGGAAAAGGGAAAAGGAAAGAAAAGAGGGTGAGGAGTAGAGATTATTGCATTGCATGGATACTATTAATAGATGCAAGAAAACCTCATTAGAACATTTAATCTTTATTCAACTGCAGGATTATCAAACTAAGTAATTCTCAGGGTAGCAAGTTTTGAGGCTAAGAGTCTAGAAAATATCTTTCAGTCACGCTAACAGTTCCTAGGAAAAAGACCTGAATAAAACTAAAGCCATTTCTTTCCTTTTGAATATAAACCTATAGGCAACCTAGTAATACATGTACAATGAAAAATAGTTACAAAGGTACTGGATTTTACGTTATAAAAAGGCAAGGTAGAGGTCAATGCAATCCCTTGCATCCACAGAGAACAACAGACTTCAGCAGGAGCAAGCTTATAAACTGTATTTTTAAAAGGACTGAAAATACAGGCTTACGCTATTGCTCCTCAACCTCAGATAGACAGAGATTATTCTTTAAAGTCCTTCTCAAAAATTAATATTATTAGACAATAACATTTGACAGCAAATGCATTGTGAAAGATCTGAAGCACATTTAGTACTTAGAAGGTTAAAGACTCAGCTGTAGTGCTAGTTGATGAAAAAGTAGGATTAAGGCTTTAGTATGAGTCTTGACATGATCATGTTGTCTGCCTGCTGTCTTAAGCTTCGAAAAACAGCTGGGATCATCTTCTTATAAGCTCCAACTCAAAGATGTTTAAGCAGTTCCAAATCCAATTAGAGAGAGGTAAATATAAGGAAGGGCCCTACTGAGCCAAATCATCTTATTTTTTTAATGAAAACCAGCATAATTGCAGGTTACACAACTCCTTAATCTCACTTTAAACCTAACAGACTGCTGCCTTACAGTGCACATGGCAAGCCCAGTTAACCCAAGCATTCTGTGTTGGTGTGCTTAATTTCTGATCATTATCCTTTATTATCTTACTTGTAATCCTAAAAGCCTATGATTGTGTCCAGATATTTGGCAAGGATTGTACCTGGATATACAGGGATTCCGCTTGTAAGAGTAATGGATTAATTGGATAGTACTATATGACTAGTAGATAGTTTGCAGTGAAACTGCTGTGCAGTTCTTAATTTGTGAAGTCCACTTCCTTCTTCTTCTGTCCCTGTCCTTAAAATAAATTGCCTTTTTGAACATTAGCAATGCTGAGGTAGTAAGCTATCTATTCTCACCACTAACATAGCTGTACTATGGAAATAATACTGCCCTACAGAGTAGGCTGCTAACTGAAATCCTCTTCACAAAAGTTAATAGAAAATAAGGAAATCCTTTCCTTTTTTTCATGTTCAATGTAAAACTGCCTATCTCACATGCATGACCCAATCATAGTATTATTACTTAAAGGCTTAGAGAATTAGGCCACTTATTTTCTATGCAGTGAAGAGATTTCTGAGGTGCATATGTGATCAGATTGTGTCAAGGTATGTATACTTAAATGCTTACAGCTAATACCATGAAAGCAAAAATCCACATATGTAATCCTTCTACTTTGTCCTATAAATATGCACAAGGACATTCTCCAAGGATGTAAAAGCAAAATCTCATCAGGGACTACTTCAAATACAGGCTCCTCATGTCTGTAAGAGCAAGAAGAAAATTTAAATGATCACAAGCGAACTGTTTGCAGTAGCTGTGTTACATTATGCATGATTCTTGGCTGCAGAGGATTTAATTAATGATTTCTAGTTACATGGTTAAGATCTGCAGTGAACTCACACGAAGAAACAAACCAGCATCTGTTAAATTTATATAATTTTGTGTTTTTTCCCAAACACCATCTACTAGGAGTTGCTGTCCTTTTTTTGTGTGTGTGTAGGTGGAAATCTATTTTGTATATACTGACAATGATCCTGGGCTGTGCTTCAGGAGCATGAATCTAGACTAACATTAAGGCAGCTACTCTCCTCATGCAATTGGAAACAAAATCTGGACTTTGCTATTCTGTGAATTAATAAGCAGTATTTGTTGATATGTGTAAGTATCAGGAAGGTGCATTGTTGAACTGATGGATGATACGTGATTATATTGCTAATGAATGTTGACCATTTGTTTCAATTACCATAAAACAGACACAGGTTTAAGAAACAGACTCTACCCTTTAAGATCCAAAGGATATGTCTCCAGAAAATGAAGGTAGCATTCCCTGAAATAAGAAGACAGAGAGCTGTGAAGTACTTAACAGATAAAAGATGACCCCTGTCTAATATTGCACCTCCACTTCCCTACGCTAAACATTACTCTTCATGCCATCAGCAAGATGCATCTGTAAGTGAAGAGCCCGGACCCTCCACTTTGAGACAGGTAATAAGCGGGTAAGACAGACACTACAGGGATTTCCAAGAAGACAGGCATCTAAGGAGGTGACTGACAAGTGTCCCTGTGGTTCAGAGGCCGTTTGAAACCACATGTGTGAGGAACTAAAAAGAATGGTTCAAAAAATGCAGATGATCTGCTGTTGACAGGTAAAACATGGTACAAGACCATGTTCTTACTGGAGTTAAGCACCATGAGGGAGATGAATAGCCAAGGAGAAACACAAGTGTGAGCTCTCACACACTTTCTTTGCTGCATTCAAGTGCCACATGAGGGTGTGAGGCAGGAACAACCTAGATGGAGATGAAGCAGGATTTTTTAAAATGTTATATTCTTTGCACTTTGCTTAAATATGGTTGGTAACAGGAACACGCTGCTCAGTGCTGCCCAACTTAAAAGACTGCAATCAGTTTTGGTACTGCCCCACTTCGACCACAATACTTGAGTCTTCAGTGGTATGAGGTTTCTTTTGCTTATACTAAAAGTTAATACTTTCATATTATCATTTTGCTGTAAGAACTGGGACATCCAGAAAAGAAACATGAAAGGTACCATTAGATTTGCCATAAAATTACGAAGATTGGTGAAACAACATTACATTCACTGGCTGTATTATTGTGGTAGCCAGGTCACTGGTTAGAATTTGATATTTTGTTGATGTAAGAGCATTAGTTTCTTGTTAATTCTGAAAGCAAAAATTTCTATTGCTCTTTGCAATATACCTAGTCAAAAATATCTTAATTTAGGTATTCTGAAAACTACCTTTCTCAGATTGTTGTTTTTTTGTGCACATTTAGATTTCAATTCACACATAAAAAAGTTAGGCATACACTGGCTGTCCGGAAATGATCCAGTCCTCAATGAGAAATCCCATACGGAAGTGTCCCACCTGTCTCCTGCAGGTACTTCAAATTGTATTGCTGGGACTCTTCTTATTTACTGGTTGATTTGTTTATGTGCCTATATGCTTTCAACTATCAGCTTGTCTGCACAATCAGAGGTGAATCTAGGGACAGTCGTATATATCCTTTTATATATGGAAGGATAAAAACAAATTTAGTGTTTCAGGAAACAAAACTTCCATTTCAGGAGATCACTAAAGGTTGCACTCCTTGTAGCTTGTAAGATGAGTGAAGTGGAAATGCCAAAAAGGCTCCTGCACAAAAAAAGGTACAAACGTGCAGCAAGACCTTGACTGCAGTTTCAAAAGCACAGTGCAATGGCTGCAGCATAATTAACAGAGAGCACAGCATTCTTGTAAAATAAATCACAGAATGCTCACTCCCTGCTCAGGGCACTGAGTTCATCTCTGTGTTAACTAGGTGCACTTTTAAACAAAGCAATAGGGTTGCTCTTGATTTACACAACCTGAGTTCGGCCAAGGTGGTTGAGATGAAGCAAGCAGTACAGAAATGCTAATGGATGTGTAAAAATGACTAGAACAGATGATGCACACTAAAATGACTTTCTGTAACTAGGCTCAAAAGAGCAGGGGACAAGTTCACTTCCACCAGAATATAACTGGCACTCTGGAATCTGCCTAAGATTTTCCAAAATAACCCAATAAACTCTCAGCTCCAAAGTAACACCTCAACCTTACTAGTCCAATGATTTGACACTACACAGCTGTAGCACAGCAGTATATGCTATTTCAGTGATTAAATCCACAAAGCTACCAAAGCTCATAGGCACCTCAGTTTTTTCACATCCCTTATCACAGTCAAATGACAAATGCAGGTGAGCTTCTAGCTATAAACTGCTCCATGGCCTGATGCTTTTTCCCGAGGGGAATAACCTACCTCTGCCACTTTACATCTTTACAGAACTGCAAGAATTCTTGGGGCAGTATATGAAAGAATACAATGCATGTGTCCTATTGGATATCAAGTGTGTATAAACAAATCTGCTGATTCTGCAAGACATTTAGTACCTAGAGTTTGTTAAATTAATTTAGAGACATTCTTTGTTCCTAGGAAAACCTGAAAGGTTAAAGAACAGATTAAAATTACTATACGAATGTGAAGAGTTAAACTCAAGTTTAGAAAATTGGGGTCACAGCAGTCTATTACCATATTGTATTATTATAAAACACATTTACTGTATCTAACACTTTTATAGTTGCATTCACAGCTGCCATTTCAGGCTTCATTCCAGGGAATCACTCAGTCATTCAGAGCTAAAGGAAAGTGAAAATGTGGTTTAGAAGAACCAACCACTTGTTTTGGTTTAGTTCATGAAAACAGCTATTGAGTGCAAATGAATAGTCAGGGCTCACTTTCCTTGTTGTTGTATTTTATACTCTTACAATGCCACCCACTGAAAAGCACTTTTTTTTTTTTTAATCAGTGTCCTCGAACTGCACATTCCTTTGGATGTATTTTCATTTTCTTCCCACTTAAGTTTCACTTAACACTCAATGTAAAAACAATAGGTCCTCCTTTTTCTTTGTTTATTTAATTCAAGCAGTTAACCCTACTTAATGATAGGAATACTGATGGGTACCTGTAAAGCCATGTCAAACTCTAAGCAGATAAATGTTTATTAAAAGAGAAAGATAAAACACTTTTCACTAATCTACTTTGTATTCTATACATATTTCTTCTCATTTAATTCCACAAATTATTTTTGCCTTCTAACTAGCAGTCTTGGTTTCCTTCATCTACAGCAATGGCATGCCATTTTCCACATTTCCAACCTAAATTTTAGAATCTTTGAAATCCTTTTATGTACTCTGAAATGTATCCCTGATCTCATCTTTATACACACCTTCTGCTACGTATCTTTCATAGACATGAAATATTCATGATATGTAGAATGAGAATGATAAATGCTTTTTTTCACTTCATAAAGGACGCTGGGATATGTGCTACAGTATTTCGCAAGTGTTAACATAGAAGGTGTTTCTCAAACTGTTACATAGGGTGACTATTTATTTACTGTGATTGTAACAGAATTTGTGTAATTACAAAGGCTGGAATAGGACCTGGGGTGACCTCACACATAACAATAAACAGAGATGTCCCTAAAACATTCAGAAAGAATAGACAGAAATCCCGACACAGCTCATCTATATTAGAAATAGGTTACTTTGGGAGCATAGTGTGTGCTTAAAAGCAAACAAAATTACAGAATGCCTGCAAGATACAGATATTACTTACGAACAAGAGAAACTCTGTACATCAAACTCTGCACAGGACTGAGCACTACACTGTAATGTTAGCATTTCACTAACATCCAAGAGCTTTGTTTAATTTTCAGTTTAAAACAAACCAAATTTCCCCAAAATATGTGTGAAGACAGCTATAAAGAGTACAAGACTTTCTTAAAGCTAAGAAATTTGTTAAAAGGACTATTACACTGTTATAACTCTCCCCAAAACAACCAGACTGCAAGTGTACCACACTCTGACAAAAACACCTCATTTGTACTAAACATTACGTACACCTTAACATCTTACCAGCATACAATTATTTCTCTCTGCTAGTGGAAATACCAAAAGAGAGTAGCTGATAACCTAGTTGAATATTGAATTATGACAGAGTAGCCTGTAGAAAGACAAGTGACTACAGCAATTTGAAACACTAAATATAAAGCATTCACAACAATTTAAGTATCTGTGAATACAGATGTTCTTTTTTTCTTTGCATAACTTTCATTTCATGGCTGCTTGTTTAAAGTACTGCTCTTATTTATACATATATAGTTGGTCATATGTCAGATATGTATACATTCTGCTACTTAAAAAATATGTATTTTACAGAAATATTTAACATGCCATAAATTTAGTATAGTATTACTAGAAGAAATCCATTTCTATGAAAGCTGTATATTCACAGTGCATTGTTTAAGTATTATGGCATTAATACTTCACTGTGCTTATAAATGTTAATATTGGTTATTTGTTTATTACTACATCAAGGTTATTCATCATATGCAGTGTCAGAAAGCACAAGCTGACATCTCATATTGTCTGCTTCAAGGGCAAGACCAATGTGACCTTTGGCTCCTTCTTTTAAAGAGGATGAAATCATTCCAGAGGAATAATGCTGCACTGCACAGCTCCCTTTAAGAATCAATCTGGCATTTATGGTTTCCTATTTCCCACACTGTAGTATGGCTTGTTAAGATCTGATGGCTAATTTTCTTTTCAAAGTTTAGTGTTTTAAAATTCCAAAAATATTTTTCTTACTGTCGTATCATTCATGCTTTCTATTTATTGACCATAGAATGAAAATGTCAAATCATCAGTTGTTAACTTTGCCAGGTACAATCTCCAAGAAAACCATCTTCATGTTTATTGGCTTTTCAGTTCTTCTAAGTTCTTCAATATTCAGCTGGTAGATGTGTGCAGCTGAACAGGGAAATGTATTTCGGTTACTACTGAAAATATGTTGAATATGTATATTGTACAAATAGTGAAAAGGAATCTATTCAAAAGAATGGGCTTGGTAAAAATGGGAGGTCATCTGTTATATATGGAGCTCTGCCTTTAGCTGCCTCAGTACCACAACAGTGGTAGATGCACAACTTGAAGCACGAATTAGATATGAAGCTACATGTGTTCTTTCAGAAGGATGATAAAGTACACATGGTCTTGAAGCATACATGCATTTTTACAGGCAACTTTTCGAACTTCATCATCCCCAAAGTGAGTACATTTTTAGAGAGAGGGATGAGATTCACATGAATTGGTAATTATATTATCTGCACATGATACTGATTTCACTATAAAATTCAACCAAGGAGAATGCAGCATTCTTTGACCTAGCTGATAAAAGGTCAGAAAGCAATTTTGAATAATAAATGAGACCTGCTGACCTCATGACCCAAGTCTGGCAGGGTCAGCAGCAGCCCTCTCACCAGATGCTGATGGCAGATATACAGACACAGACAGCTCAACTAATGAGCTTCCTGGATAAGGGGTTTAGATCCAGTGACATTTAAGTGCTATGCAGCATATAAAATATACTTGCAAATATCTGTACTGTAAAAAGCTAAAGTGATATTTACAGTGAGGTGTAATATGACATGCTCTGCAATCCATACTACAGCAATTGTCTGACTACTTCTCCTAGGTGGTCTTCAACCACTAAATATAATACCTGACTAACATTGCTTTAAGGTCTTTTCACATGTAAAGTGTTCTCAATCAGCGGATGCACTTTAAAGAGACTTTGGAACCTCCTTTAGTACAAATAAACAAAAATTTCTTTTAAGGTAAGTTTAAATTTATTTCATTTAAATTCAACCTAATGTATTGCTTCCCCAGTGAGTAAATACAAGCCTAGAACATGCAAGGCCAAGAAGAATTTTCTCCTGATCACTTCATCAACAGCTCCATTCAGAAAGAGTTACAAAGTAGATGGTTCATGAAGAACAGAGGGCAGTAAACTAGAATTCATTCTCTCAACTTGCTGTTAGATTTCACTGTGAAAGTGGCCTAGGGTCACTACTGCATTCCAGCCTTTGGAAACGCTAAGATTTGACTTCATCCTGGGTGCTGGGTCTGATCTCCACAACCTGCTGTTTCATTCCTCATGTACAAATTTACAGTGGTGTATCTACATGCTTGCTTCTGTTCTGCATAAATTAGCAATGTTAAGGCCAAATTTCTAAATACCCTTGTTGGGGATATTTTTTATGATGCAATTTTGTAAAGAAAGAGAATTGCTTGGATTCTTCTGGGGCCTAAATACTTCACCATGAATACAATTACTTACAGGAACTACAAAAGCTATAGTAGCTTTTCTATGTCTTTTTAAAGCCACCATAATTACTTTTAGAAAGGATGTCCTTTAGACACTGAAATCTAGAAGCTACATTAAAACACTATAGAAAAGTTATTGTGCTCTATTCAATTCTGTATTTCTTTGTATAAGCTAATTTTAACAGCAACTAGTATTTAAGAAATCTGAAACTTTCAATATTTCCTGGAGTTCAAGAAAAAAAGCTGCCCCACTTCACTGAAGGGGAATCTGAGGAATGAAATGTAATGAAGAAACAGTTCCTTTAAGCTATTTAAAGCTTCTGCCTTTCAGTTTAACTGCATGCCTGCATATTCTTGAATCATGAAAAAGGATAAAGTAACTGATTTGCTTTTTGCCAAACAATTTATAATTCTGTATACTCATACAAAATTATTTTTTGTTTATCTCCCCTTTAAATTAACCAGCTTTTAAAATTATGTTTATATAGAGCCCACTAATTCTTCTTATCTATAAGTTCTCCTCTATTTATGCCACATCTTTTCAGAGTCAACAGAAAAGAACATAACCTCCCCGAAAGGACTTGATATCAGTGTACGTAACTTCGTAATATTTGCAGTATTATTCACCTTCTTTTTATACCTTCACAGTGTATCAGCTCCTCTGAAAGCCACTGTACAACTTTTGACTGAAATTTTACCCCTGACATTTATAGATACCTCCATTGTGGTGACTGGCATACCACTAGGGAGAGAGCATCTGTATCCTTCTGATCCAGAGGCTGCCTGGAGCCATTTAGATCTTTTTAATCAGTGCTGATTAAGGCAAATCAGATGACTACCCTCAAATTTATCACTGCCTCTTAACACCTTGTAGCAGCCAATACCTAGGGTGGCTAGGGCAAGGGATTGTCTTGACCACACATCCTCCTCCCTCTGCACTTGTGAGGACTTTGCAAGGGGAATTACACACTGTCTCTACATAATCTATCCCGATTTTTCACTGACTCAAGTGTGTGCCCAGAATACAATTTCGGGACTTCAGTACTGTGTGTAGATACCAATTAAACTCATTGTTAGTGAACCGAGCTTCTAAATCTTAGTGTATTCATTTAGGAAACCAGTAATAGCAACCAGCTCCTGCACTCCCAGCCTGCATGCAATTGAAATAAAAATTGATTATAAATAGATTAGATTACAAAAGTTGCTCAAAAATCTGCTTGCAGCTTTGCTTCATGTATTTAAGGCAGCAGCATCCTCTAAAGGGGAAAGAATTTCTTACTGCAGCCAACTACATCAGTAAAATATACTTAGTCTTGCTGCTTTGATTTGTCTTGCTGCTATGTAATATGTGTATATTTGTGAGTCTGCTAGATTTCCTTAAAAAACCCATTACACTCTGCTTTATGATCAGCATAAGCTCTATAGTAGGTAACTGGTATCTAATACACAGTTGTGCTCCTGTTCAACCCCTATTCTGCTCCCCCCTCCCAAACAGTGCCTTGGTACTCCAAAGGCACATCTCTCTTCAAAAAGGAATTTATTTGGAAAATTCTGGGATCTTTGGAAAATATCACAAAAAGGGGGGGGGGGGGGGGGGAATTCCAAAATTTTTTTTTTTTTGGTTGCTCTTTTTTTTAGTTATGAGGGT
>NDXB01002623.1:152853-173009 GCA_002631895.1 Agapornis roseicollis
TTTTTTTTTTTTTTTTTTTTTTTTTTTTTTGCTGAGACAGACGTCTTGCTCTCTTATTAGATGCTCTTCAGCACTGTTTGGTTGTGTTGCTCTGCTGAGTGTTAACTAGACTCAGCTTCTATAACTAACAAAAAAGACTTGCATAAAGTAATTCTACCTTTCAGTGTGATTTTCACAAAACATAATGGCAAAATTCCATCTTCCTGAAAACTAGATTCCAACTTACTGAAAACTCTACTCATGGTAGAGTTTGAAGCATTTTCTCTCTTCCCACTGGGATTTTTTTTTTTTAATAAATAATATTAAAGCATCGAACTTGTGTTACTGCCAGATAATTTGGGATAGGGAACATTATAATGGGCATCTCCTACAGGGCACCTGACCAGGAAACCAAGTAGATGAGGTCCTCTATAGAGACAGGTGTAGCCTCACCTTTGCAAGCCCTGATCCTTATGGGGGACTTCAACCACCCAGATATCTGCTCCCAGGACAACACACCAGGGCACAAGCAATCCAGAAGGTTCCTGGAATGGATTGATAATAGCTTCCTTCTCCAAGTGATAAGAGGAACCAATGAGGGTGGCTTCAACTAAACCATAAGGATTACAAATTATATGCTATTAGCAAGTCTGAACACTGCGTTTGACTGAGAACAGCAACATAGGCAAAGAGATGTTCAGAATAAGGAAGCAACATGTGACAGAGTGGCTCTTAAAAAAACCCCAACAAACAGTAAAAAAAGAGGAGACTAGACTTGCCCCCCTAAAAAAAGCTGGGGATATCACTTTTGGAGTATTTGCAGTTCAATCACTTCTTATTTTGAAGCTCCAACTCAGAAGCAGCTTTCAAATATTTGACAGAGCTGTGCTATGATTTGCCCATACCAAATGAACTTCTAAGCAATAGAGACTAAAATGAACCAACAATAATGTCTGTATTAACAACCCCAAAATACAGTGTTTACTTTAAAAGATCTAAATGGGAGATATATTAGAGATGCTTCCCATTCAGTAAACACTGAAGAAAGCACACAGAAAACCAAATTGTCCAAACTATCTTGTGCATTTGAATTTAGAATACATGTCACTCTTACTACCTCCTTGACCTATCCTTCCTAATGTTTTGGAGGAGTCCGAGATGGCGCCTGTACAATTTGATTTTGTGTAAAAATACACACCAAATCTGATTTCTGCTACATTAAGGAGTTCACTGGTAAAATATATGGCATATGGAATGAAATAAACTGTAGTTCTAGAACGAGTCTTTAAGCTTACTTCCTTCAGTACCTGACCACTAATATTAAAGACTACTGTATCAGAATACAGTTTTAATTGGATATGTAGGACATGATACAGTGCTATAGTTAAGCTGCAGGTTAGATGGTGAAATACAACATTGATTTGTATTCTTTTACTGGAAATATTTGTAATGTGAAACTAGGATACAATGCACTCATTTTTAATGCATATTCAGTGCAGAGGAAAGCTACTGCTGTCACCAGTTTACACTCAAAGTCCACTCATCACACAAATGCTAGATTAATTGGTTTGCTGTTTCACTGCCTAAAATGAGATCACAGATGAATCTAACTCCTCATTAATAGTGATGAAATGTTGATTACACAATTATTTCTTGCACTGCTTATTGCTAATGTGCACACACACACAAAATTGGCCTGCCAGACAATTCTTTTAGATCAGCCTGAAGTAAGTCGTGTGGAAGATGTAACATGCAGCAGAAGAGGGTTAAACTGGAAAAATGTGAGAGATGCCAGACAGGAAGAGATCTGAAGCCAAAAGTCAAGCCAGAGGAAAAGTAGCAACTGCAAGAAAGTAAGATTGTAGTTGTTTGTTCAGTTGTTGCTCTAAAAATAAAGTCTGGACATCCTCCAAGGCACAGAGACTATGTAAGAAAAGGGACAGTTTTGATCAGTTTCATCCTAAATACTACTTACTTTAATCAGTCATACAATGAGGCTCAGAAGGATGTTTCAGATTAGACATTTTGGAGGATTAATGCAGGAGAAGAATTCCCAAAGTGCAAAGATTTATTCCTGTCAGCATTCTCACTCATTTTAACCAAAAGCTTTGCTTACCTCATCTTCTTATGCCAAACTGAAAATACTTAATACCCTTGAAAAATTGAGCTAGTCTGAGAAAGCAGCAGGAAGTACTATTGGTTCCTCTAAAGCAATAAATGTTTAGAACAGCCTGCATACAGTAAATCATCTTCACTTACTCCAGGTTTTTTGCATATAAAAAAAAGAAAAGAAACAAAAATAACCAGTAAAATTTGTGAGTTTCACAAACAGGTTATAAAAACTAAGAAAAATCCTTCACTTTCTTTGTTTTAGGATACCTGTCATAACAAAAGATGTTTCTTATTGTCTCTGGTTTTCTTCCAGACAACTGAATTGCCCTTTTCTTTCACATGATTTCAATGTGCTAAGAAAAGAACATTTTTGCTTACGCACTTTAAAAACCGTGCTGCAGGGATACACGGATTCTTAACTGCTTATTCATTTAATGATCTTTTTTTCTCAATTTCAATCAAAAAAAGCCATGCGCACTGTCCAAATTCACTCGTTTCCTACTTCCTACTAAACTCAAGAACCTTTATCAACCAGAAATGGGATCAAATGCTGTTCTTGAGTTTTTTAGTCAGCAACCAGCTTCCTGCTTGTGATATCCTTTAGAGGACTGCTAACCTGTACGCATTCACATTGCCATGCTTTTACTATAATCTTTTCTTATCCCTTTTCCTAGTTTTTTCTTTCTATCCCATTCTCCTTCTCCTCTTTGGCCTTTTCTTCTTTTGTTTTGAGTCATCTGAACACCTTTTTCTGTAGTTTGCTTGATTACTTGTTTCATGTTGGATACAGAACCCAGCGCAGCAAGGCAAGCAGTTTCAAAGACTGAATACATTAGCTAAATGACAAGCCCCAAAAAAGCCTTGAAACTAACACAGTAACGGAAATGTAAGGATATGAGAACAGATGTGCACTTCTCTGTATGTACAATGTTAAGCCTGAAATTGATTCATCAGATGTTGTTCCAAGTTTTCTGGGCATGCAGTATTTCATAAGAATGGAAGCAGTACAAGTTACATTAATGTGGCTACAGTAACAAGGAATATGAATGCATTTTATGTCCCTGAAAGTTTTTTTCCAACAATCAGGCAACCAGGTACAAGCTGGCATTGCAATCTTGTGCAATCTTTGTGCTATCAATGATTCAAACAGACTAGAGCTCAGTCAGGGCTGTCTTTTGGGTCTTTGTTTAAATACAGAGACAGAATGCATATTTGGACTAATATGAAAAGACAGTAGCTTGTAACAAAACGGCAATATGAAGGAAAATACCAGAGGCAGAACAACCCTCCTCCTTATCTGCACTTCCTTAACAAAACCTTAATACTTTGTAGACAGGCAAGAAGATTCATTTGCTATACAGAAAGACAGAGTCAAAGAATGACTTCCTAAGAGCTGACATAAAGTTGTCTGCAATTGGACAGATTTCTGAAACCCAGACAATAGAAGTGTTTGAAACCCTCTACTGCAGGTCACTACACTTCTCCAGTGAACAGAAGCTGTTATATCCCGCCTTTCATTGATTTACCATTACAGGATGGATTCCTCATTTTAACAAAACATATTATTATATTCTAGGTAAGTCTTTGACAATTTTTTACACTAACCTAAGGAATTCAATTGCCACCATTAATTTCACTCTGATATTTATCAGGAGAAGCTTTTTTCCTGCAAGAACCAATTTATTTAATTGAATAGTTTAAAGAGTTCCAAAACCACATACAAAAGATGAGGTTATAGCTAATAGCTTTCAAATATACTTAAAAGCTTGAATCATCAGCAGTTGCTTAAACTGGGAATTTTTAATTGCAAACCAGAATTTAATGCAAGCTAGTCTTGGTGGTGTGATTTTTCACATTTACATTTTTCACAAATACAAGAGGCAGTTAAAACAACATTCTGCATTTAGGAATAAAGCCTGTACTTCATCTTTCCTTCCATTTTTTCAGCTTAGCATTGCTGCAAGATCACATATATCAGTCTCCCAATTTAATATCTAAGCATTAACATCTTAAACACATTTATCTTCAGCTGTCTTAAAAGGTAAATACATCCAGTTCTTCACACCACACAAAAAAACAAAATGGAGGCACACAATTCCAGAATAACTTGCGTACTATAAAAGTACTTCAGATAAGAGTTTTTTGCTCTTCTAATGCTCTATGCATTAGAAGAAATAGGCATCCAAGGATACTTCAGTGTGGTAGCTAAAATGAAATCACAGTCCTACAGACAACACACTAGGTGTAAAGGAATCTCCTTTGTAACTCTCACCCTTGCAAATATTTTGAGATTCCCATTAAAAGTGAAACAATTTCTGTAGATGATACTGCAAATGCCTTGAACATAAGCAATGAATTACTGTTGAAGATACAGGTTCAAATCAAGTACACAAGGGACTACCCAATTTGTTTGTATCCAATCACTGGGCTATTGAAGAACAACAGTGGTATTACCACCATTTTTCATCTGATCATAGAAGTTCTGCACATGGCTAGGTACAGACTACATATGTACATCGTAAGATTAAATACTACATATAAAAAACAAATGAAGAATGCCAGTAAATTTAGTTTATGCAGGTAAAAGTGGATAGATTAAGACTGTAAAATCACTGCCTCTGACTCACATGGCAGTGGAAAACAATACCATGATGACAACCTGTTTAAATGGTACCATTAACCAGAGATTATCAGTGTTCAGGAAGGAGGCAAGAAGGGATAAAGTGCAATGCACTTTTTCAGGATGATGATGAATGTCAAGAAAATAAAGGAAAACCTCAGCTTCTTTGAAGAACTGAAGCAAAGCTTGAAGAAATCAATGGTAAGATTGCTATCAACATGTTTGGAAAAGTTCCAAAATTATTATCTCTGACATTAACATAAAGAAATTGCAACTGTTTGCATTTATATTTCCTTTTAGCAACATCGAAAGAATGTATTAGGAGAGAACGCAGTTAACCCTTTCTCTGGCATGTTTTACATTACATTTTAGATGATGTCTAAATACTATCACCCTTAACCATGAAGTAAGGATGCAGGAGCTCCCTAAAGAGTTAGGAGCTTTCAGGAAAAATAACTATATAATAACCCATAAACTTTAAAAATAATAAAAACTGAAGGTCAAATCCTAAAAGTTCTGTTTGTCTTTTTAAAGAAAACTTCTACTGACTTCAGTGGAAATTTGTTGAGTTCAACTAGGTTTAAGCACCTCTGTATTAAATCTATTAATTGCAATTAAATAAAAATGCAATACACTGATGTTGGCAGCCAAGATTCAAATACTTTTAAGTTTGGGTCACAGTGCATGATCCAGTGCTTGAATTATGACTTAAAAACCTGAAACAATATTTGACCTTTACCTTGACATTGCACAAGAGGACACCTACTGTATAACCCATACATATGGAGTATTTAATAAGATGATATACCTATCAGGTGAATGACTAAGACTAGACATAATTACTTGTCTTAGTAATTACACTGGTCATGGACCTACTCTTGGACAGGTTTTTAATAATTTCTTAGTATCACTGCGTGCCACTTGTACCTTTACTCTAACATATTAAAAACCAGTAAAAAGTTGTTCAATTCTGAATAAACCCATCAAGTTTTGCAGTGCATTTTAGACAACCATGCAAACTAAACCAAAAATATTTGTGCTATTTACAGTGATAAATAATACAACCATATAAAACACAAATGGAAAAAGAAAGTTAAAATGGTATTAAATACTCAGTGTAACATTTCTTTTCCATTCTTCCCATATGTTTCATGTCTAGTCCAGAATACAGTAAGTTGCTGAATAATATAATACCAAAAATCCACTGTTTTAGAGTTTATATTTATGTAGTTCAGATCATGGGTATGAAACAAAAATTCCTAGCCAGTATAAATATATATGAACACTGTGCTTATTCTAGGAAAGCAATTTTCTAGTTGTTTCTTGAATAACCTTCAAATAACAGGGTTAAGAACAAAATGACAGTAAAAATCTTTTACTACATATACAACCAACCAAGTCCCCCTTTCAGTGAAAAGATGAACTAATTCCTCTGAATTCCTAACTTGTGTGATCCTTAATATGTAAAATTAAGCAACTAACTACTAGATTCTTGTAATCATTCCAGCACCCTTTACACAACAAAAATGGTTTTGGGTTTGTTTTGTTTGGGTTTTTTTTTGTTTGAGATTTTTTTTTTTGGGTGTTTTTTTTTCATTTTAGGTTTGTTGGGGTTTTTTTTAACGTAATATAGGAGGTTGTGAAACAAACCCAAATACCTACACATATCCAGAGTTTGCAGATATCTGCATTTGCAACTTTCAGTTAGTCCTATTTCTGTTGTAAGCCATATCAAAACACCACACTGAAATACACCCTGAAAATTCAGAAAATCTGAAAACAAGTCCAGGTGGGAATGTTTTACTTTTAATGCTTCTTGCCTGAAACCACATGAAAAGAACAGGATTCAAAACAAATTCAGTGTAGGAAAACTACAAACTCAGACATGACAATTATTCAGTTTTGCTATATTCCAATAGTCCAAATTATAGAGATACTATTTTGTTTCATGGCCTGAAGCAAGTATCACTAATCATTTTTAGTATTCCAGAACAAGCAGGTCAGTAACAAATTCTTATGACAGACACACTCAGTGAGATTATAAATCAGTTCCCCAGGAGAAGGCTCACTAATAAGATCAGATCTAAAATTTAGGTCACAATTTTAAGACTCAGGTAATGGGCTAAAAATAAAGAGTATAACTTCATAACAAATTCAGGTTCGATTTATTATTTTTACCATAAATACTAGCATCACTGTAAAGTTGCAAAGAGTAAGCTTCTTGTAAAATCAAATTATTTAATGTAAAATGCATTTGACATCTCCTTGCAGGGAGGTTATTTCTCAAAGAAAAGTAAAATATTCTGTATTACACTATGAAGTTATAAAAATTAAGCAATTAATTTTTAGTGTCATTTCAGTTGTTTTAGATATTTGTAAAGTTTATTTTTAATGATTTACTGATTCTATTTCAAAAGCACTGCTTCCTTTATTTGCAAATATATTTACAGTACCAAAACTATCATACAATCAAAGAAACTATACCTTTTCTTGCTTAATGTTCAGAGGTGATGAGAGAGGGTGAAAGTCTTTTAACTTGTTGACAATCACAGGAGAAACCTCATAGCCTGATAAGGTCAGAAACAGGCTATTTGGCTTGTCTTACACAGAAATAACATATTATGAACTCACTCCTAACTAGTTCTGTGTACTACAGAAGGTTCTTCTAAAAGAATACACCAATAAATCTTCCACCTATATGGCTAAGAAACATTTTTAATATATTGTAAATCACTCTACTCAGTCTCTGGCAATGTCTGCCACTTACCATCTCCATTCTCTATTATGGCAAATGGCTGTCCGCAGATTGCTGTTTTTCTTAAGGTATTCATAGTCCTTTGAACTTCTGCCAGCAGCACAGCTTGCATTGCCTCAATAATCTGTCATAAATGCAAGTTATATTGGATGACATCAGTATTTCAGTTATTATCTAAGCATTTGGCAATTTGAAATAACCACTACAAAACTTTAAGACTCTTCCACTGAATGTCATTAGAAAGTCAACACATACTATATTTCAGACACCAATAATTATGTGTCCCTACCTTCATATTGAGAAATAAACATTAACTGGATAGCAATAAACAGTGGAAGTTGTCAATCATGACTGCTTCCCATTAACTGAAAATTCATTTTCTTTAATCTCAAAACTAGAATCAGGTGTCTGTCTCCTTCAGTTCCAGGGGTCACGACAATACACATTAGTAAAGCACATGGTGATAACTAAAATATCTTTCTTTTTTCTCCTGTGTGTACAAAAATGCTTCACAGACTGAACAAGGACTTTGTATTTTTGACTTTTTAAGGAGTTTGGTGGCTAGTCTTTTCTCTGAAAACTTTAAATGTTTTGTGATTATAAATAAAGTAGTAATCTTTTATTCTTCTAACTTGGATGTGATAATACTGTACTTTTTGTCTAATACAAAGGGAAACACCACTCCTGAAACTCCTCTTATCCAAAAGCAGTATCTGCTGAAAGTATAAACAGCCTATAAACAGCACTTGCAATAGCTGTAAGTGCTGTAAGTGTTTGCAATGGCTGGTAAGGCTGTATGACAGTGTGGAGACTGTATGAAAGTATATTACTTTTCTTTACTCCAGCAGAGGAGCCCCAGGAGAACTGAGAAACCCTAAGATGCTTATAAAGCATATGAAGACCTTATATAATGGATCCACACTTCCAAAATCCTGACTCAGTCTAAATTTCAGCATAGTGCAGAATGGCAACATGCAGACCTTCCATTCATTTGGCATTTCCTTTAGAAAGGAAATACAGTTCCACCCCCTGCCTCAGAAAGGTATTCATTTTCCAGAACAACAAATTTCCTGAAAGACAGAAAGACAGAAGTTTCCAGGACAGTGTACTCCACCTCAATTTAAACATTAGTTTAAATGGGATATGAAAATTTTACATTAAATAATTTTATAAACATTTTGTGTTTGCATGATATTTATAAACAACCTATTAAAGTTATTTAAAGCTTAATATGAAGGGAAGTTGATATGTAGGCTCCCACAAACTGTCTGGCAGAGAGACTATTTAATCTCGCTAATCAAGAACAGTGAATTTGTTGGCTGTCCTCAATCACATTTCTAGCTGCCCTTGTAAATTCAAATCATTAAGCAGAATAAAGGCTGTAGGTGTCCTTTGTGACAAAATCCTTTATTGTAGACAAATATACCATAGTCAGGTCCACAGTGTAAAAGTTCATGGCAAGTAACCCAGACCTATGTGTTTTAATGTAACACAAACCTTCATCTTGTTATAATAGCATTTTATTTTACAGAGAAAACCAAAGTTTCCAATTCTGCTAATCCACATGTCCCTGAGCTTTGGGGATTACAGATCCTGACTTTACAGCAGACTTTCACAATACATCTACAATAATTAAGAAAGAGAAGGAAACGCTGACTTGTTTTCACTGTCCTGGGAAAAGTTTTGACAAAGAAATTTCTTAGAGGTACATGAAAGAATTGTACACATTATGTGTTTTGCATGGTGTTTTGATCTGCTAGGAACCAGCCACTAATCTGGATCAGATAATCATTACCTGAGCCAGTGCTGTGTATACCAGCCAGGCAGCATTTGTAATGTCACAGAATCATAAAATAGTTAGGGTTGGAAAGGACCTCAAGATCATCTAGTTCCAACACCCCTGCCATGGTAAGGGACACCTCACACTAAACCATGCCACCCAAGGCTTCGTCCAACCTGGCATTTCCTCTAATATCTTAAGACAAAATAAAAAGCTGTTGCAAATGGTACATGATATTGTAGAGGCACCTGAGGGTCTCTGCATGCTATTCATCTATCACCTTGTTGAATCTGCATTTCCACAGCGCTCAGTGTGGTTTCACAAGTTAAGTTTTGTCCTCTCACTGCATCTTTCCCACAAATTTGCATACCTTACCTATTGTTATAACCAAGTTTAAAAATATCCAGAAGTAGTTCCTAACACAAGTCTACATAAGAAACATCTGTCTTTTTGGATAGTTTCAACTGTACCTTTATCATCCTTCTGGATTACACATACATTACCTATCTTTTTGGTTACTGATATGTGTTCCATTTTTCTCCATTATTGTAACTACTGTTATAAATACTAGCAGCTTTTTAGTTGTGATTGTTAAATATGACAACTTATGCTTCTTTTATGGCTGAGAAAGTATAAATAGCATGTATCCATCTATAAAAACAGCTATAAGAAGTGAAAGGTAATTGTTTGATTCCTCAGCAGCAATGCTAGAAAACAAATTCAAGAAGACAAGTGAACAAAAGTTGAGGCAAACTGAACCCTTATATCTATAGTAAGTTATAGTGGCTTTCCTTTCTGCACTTTATCAATTACTAAGTATTACTCTTTGTAATGAGTGGGACTAAGGAGAAAAGTCAATAGACATCACTCCTGGCTATTACTCAGGCCATAACCTACACAGGTCTGAGCCTTGCAGAAACTGCCTCCCACATGCCTCCATAAGGCAGCCACACTGGGGAGCAAAAAAAAAATATAGATCTAAATATCAGACTTGTATTATCCAGTCTGCTTTCCTCTATTTCTGGATAGTAACTGTCAGGAGAGTTGTCTAGACACTTATACTGTAGTTAGTTGGCTTCAGGTAGACACAAATGCTGTAAAAACAAATGCATTCTGAGATTGTTAAGAGAAATTACCGTAAACGGGCATCAGTGAAGAAGGTACAAGCTTACCAGCACTGTTCTCAGCAATGCTCAGCAATTACATTCAAAGAATAAACCACATTAAGGCCATTGTAATATATGTGAGATTCATTTCACCTTATTTTAGAAGGCAAAGGAAATTAAGTAACTGAAAAACACACAGGCGAATTGCAGGAATCAACAGAAAGAAGTGAGAAAGTCCTGAGATGATCCACTCCTAAAATCTCAGCAGCCCCTCCACTGTCTCTATATTTTTCCACTGGTGAAAGAGGAAGGCTAAAGCATCTACATTCCTCATGCAGATGATGATGTCAGAGATCTAAATATGGCACCAATCAGTTTTCCTGAGGCAATACTGTGCAAAGTTATCAATGTTCACACCTTCAACCAAAAAAGGTTCGATAAAGCTGCAATAATATAGTATTATTAATAATATATTAATATATATATAAAATGAAATACCTATCACAGATATAGGTAAATAACTGGCTATTTTAAATGCAGAATAAGGACAATTCAGGGCAGAAATGCAACCACTGTTTTCTCATATTAAATGTTCCAGGGCAAGGAATTTTTTGTATCTATCTAAAAGGATGAGCACACTTAAGTAAGTTCTGGGCAGGATGGGAGTGTGGCAACAAGCAGCTATATTTATCTGAAAAATAGCCACTCACGTGAAGACAACCTTTCTCTTCCAATCATTTGGGCAAAAAGCCCTAGAAAAATATTTTTTAAATATACACATTGTTAGAATTTAAGAAAGAAAAGGACATCCATCAGCCCTTCAACTTCAGATCAAGAGACCCCGAATCAATCATCGGCAGCAGGGTTTTTGTTTTGCAGGTTTCTTCTTTGCACAGAATCTGTTACAGGACTGCAAAGAGATAAGGAATCAATAAATGGCAAGTCCTTTGGGTCATGTCTAAGAGTCAGTTGCATCCACTGAAGACCATGATATAAGAAGTTTTTAAAAGCAGGGTAACTAGTGATGTTTTGGGTAAACGTACACGACTGCTTAATCAGGCTGCTCAGCATTAGTAAATTGACCATAAGTCTGTGTTCGTATAAAGAAAGCTTTTGCAAAGCCACCATACTATCAACAAAAACTAAAACTGTATATAAATCATTGGTTGCTGAATACCCACACTTACTGCCAACATCACAAATTATTTTGGATGTTAAAACTCCTTGTGGCAGTTTGGCTGTAAATGACCCAAAATCTGCACTACAAAGCAGGTTAACAAAGCTTATTGCAACTACAAAGCTGTGTTTGAATAAGGTTGAAATTTGAGAAGTATTGATAGAATAGGATTTACAGTACTTGACGATTTCAGTGTCTTAAAGTCTTTTCAGATGACAAAAGTGTAAGGCAGCTTATTTCATACTTTATCCTCCTGCACACTTCTGTTATAGAGACAACAGATCAGTTTATACATCACCATTGTATAAACTTACCAGTCACTAAATTCATCAGAAGATCTAAATACACAGATCTCACATAATGAGCTATGCTACAAAAAGAAGCTGCATGGCTATACCCCACTACCCTATAAACAGTTTCAGTGACTTGACCAGGTCAGCAAGAGATTATATGGATTTCACATAACAATTGCAGCTATTGAAACTGAGGCCCTGTGTTCAATTTGTCTTGAGTTTTATATTCCTGAACATTAACTCACTCAAGCAACCACAAAACTTTATTTAAATGCATGTTTTCAAAGTGAAAAAATGATCTTCAGATTTCCCTGTTCAGAGTAGTTCATAGTTACCTGTCAACTCTCAAGAAACAGTAATTTATCTCTCAAGACATCAGATTCTTCACTAACAATAGGCATGAGCTTCACCTGACCTGAGAACCCATAACTTACTTCTCTAAGTCAGTCTTGAAGACTGGTCTAATAAGTAAGGACCTGGGATTAATTATTTATCCCTTTAAGATGACATTTTCTGTTTCTTCTGTAATAATATATTGGTATATGACTCTGCCTTTATTTTTCTGGAGCATAAAATGGCATTTGTAATGTAAGTTACATCTGGTTTATAGAGAACAGGTAACTTACAGATTCCAAATACTAAATTACAGCCAATGTTGCGTAAGGATTACATTGCAACAACTGAGACAGACTATTTCTTACCTTTACAGATTGGTCACTCCAACAACAAGTGAGTTTCAACAATGAAACACTCCCAAAGTCCGGGGAATGATATCTACTTTTACCTGAAACATAGAATTTATGAACTGACAATACACAGAGAAGTACACAAATAGATATTTAAATTTGAATTTTCTCACTTCAGCAACATACCTGAAAAGATCTGAAAAAGTGTAATTTCTTAGAATATGCTTCCATCGGATGCAATAAGCACAAAGTTTCCAGATAATACAGTGTTTAAATATTTCCTATCCTAAATCAGATTAGGCTGGGGGTTTTGTGTGTGTGTGTGTGTGTGTGTGTGTGTCTTTATTTGTTTTGGGGGTTAGTTGTTGTTGTTGATTTGGTGGTTTTGGTTTTTTTGTTTGTTTTTTTTTTCTTTTTTCGCTGTAGCAGGGATTTGGTATCCCACACAGTGTTTTTATCTTTTTTTTTTTTTTTTTTTTTTTTTTTTTTTTTTTTTTTTTTTAAGATTTAAAGAATGCTTTCAGACTTTAACTACTCAGCTATGGACTTTACCATGTAAAATCTAAAACTACTTGAATACATTTCTTTACCTTTAAACCAGTAATACAGTCTACACAAAAATACATTAAATGACATTTTTGTCTAGTTACAGATTCAGGTTTTCTTTCCTGCTATTGGGCACCAATACTAGTGTGCGACCAATACGTCTCAATAAAACAGTTTTTCACTGATCAAGTATAGTACAGCCCGTAAGGCCCTTATCATCTAGCTTTGTCCTCTGTTATAGTACTTCAGTTTCACATGTATGTACGCCTAAAAGCATTGGGCTCCTATATTTATTTTGTTTTGTTCCCATCACTGCACACATGTAAATAGATACAGAAAGTCCAGAAACATCAGCAGACTCAAGACTGCCCATTCTACTGTCCAGTGTGTCCTAATGTCAAAGAACAGGTCATTCCTAAAATGTCTGAGAGATCTGCAAGTCTTAGGTAAGTTTTTAGTTTGCAAATCTGAACAACAGTGTTAACTAGGAGATACGGCATATAAGTTAGATTACTTCATAAGATTTAGGTCACTAAGTAAAAGTGGGTTTGTGTCTGCAAATGTTTTAGCTATCTCTACACCATTTTCATGCCTTCCATCTACTTATTTTCTATGGACACATGATTTGACGTTCCATCTCTTTCTTCCAACAGGCATTTCTGCTGTTAATAACAAGTTCTACAGTTATGGTGTATAGAAGAGATAGAGAAGGAAAGGTACACTAAAACCTTATTTTAGAGGAGAAAATTAAGGCTTATTTACATAGGAGAGGGTCAAGATTTGACTTCAAATAATTTGTGTTATCAGTCTATGGGGAGTACTTAGTCTATAACAGGAACACTGATTGTTAGGTAATATGTACTGACAAATACCCATATTCTATTTCAGTTTTTATTTCAAAATTCCTTGCTTAGTTGCATATTGTAAACAAATTTCTACTTGTTTGCAAAGCCAAGATTGGTGAACAACTGCCTGTGGGATATTAACATTAAGAGATTACTTTATTCTGCCCTAAACCAAAAGTCTAAGGGCATTATTGAACAGTCAAGATAGCTCTTGTATTACTAAGGCAACAGTTTGCTTGAAGGGCTGTATATATTACTGGCTGGGCACATAATGGTGATGAGGGAGACGGGGGAAGGGAAAGTCAACAGTGTTTGTCTTATTACATTTCTGTTTTTCAGATTGCTAGAAAATATCTTTAGAAACTCAGCTGAATGTTTTGCCATCACAGAAAAAATATCCTTGACTCCTCTATTATTTAACAGTCATCTTTTTTTTACATGGTTTTGTGATATTCACAGAACTGGATAATTCAGTTTCTGTATTTGCAAATTGGACCTGCTCAAAGCAAAGAATTTAATATTTTTCTTTTTTGTTACTGAAGAAGAATGATGTATTTTAGCATTAAAAATATGCAAAATATTAATATTTAAAAGCTAGTATTGCCACTCCTCTATATACTTACTTCTTGTTAACTCTCCGTAAAAACTGGGGAATGAATGTGTTATTGCTTCCATAGTTCGCCATTTGTCATATACAGATTCTGATTTCTGTGGACTAAAAGAATATGAAATGATTAAACAAAACCTTAAGATACTTACCAAAACCTTATGTCTTAAGGTAGGGGTTTTTTTTAGGTAGGTACTCTGATATTCATTACTATCAATTACTATCAATCACAATTCAGTTTCTCCTTAAAAGTCACTTGCATTATTTCACCTACAACTTTCTACTGAAGCTTTCACATAGACACAACTACTGGAAAACACCATCCATATCAAGGGAATTTACATCCAGCTTAAAAGTTATTATATTTAAATTTTGCTGCATTAAAGAAACAATGCCATATTTACAAAGGACTTGTGTTTTTTTCTATTACATAAGGAAAAAAAGTTCAAGAAAAAACTAGCAGCTTTATTTTATAGGTTTCCATTTTTTCACAGTATTAAGTAATTTAGAATATTATTGCAATGTTTGGGATTTCAACAGATGGCTACAATTTAGGAGACTAGTGTGTATATCCACTGTTCTTCAGTATTTTATTACTAATTCAGCAACCTAGCCCTTGAAGACAAAGGATATAAATGGAGGGGAAAGGAAGGGAAAAGCCTCTCCAAACCCCTGCAGTATTTTAAACTATTTCTTTTAAATACATTGCTATAGTGACCCTGCACAAACTATATTTAGGTGTCATTTAAAAATAATATTTCACCTTTCCACTTCACTAGAGTCAACAGCAAGTCATAATATTTCAAAAGACTTACAATACTGAACAACTCCGAAAGCTTTCAGCTTGAGAGCTTTAAGTTACAGATACAAATCTCAAAAGGCAGGAGAAAGATCTTTTCTTACTAGCTTCTTGTTTCTGTCCCATTTTTATAACCTGACATTTTAGTGCAGGTTGCTTTATTTTCACAGCTGAGTCAAGATGCAAGAAAACAGATAGACAAACATCAGGCCACCCTACAAGCGGTTAAAGTTTTCCTAATTCTTTCTGAAAATGCTGTGGTGAATTAGAATTCATTACTTAGTTGTCTCCCCTGAGTATGCTGTAGCTGCAGCTAAACTAGCTGCCCAAAGAGGTTTGGCTACACACCGTACTTTTAGAAGGCAAACTGGACAAAACAGCATTTCCTTGGTTTCATTCAAGCTTTTAATTTGGCAAAAGTACATTATGTTAACAGCTCTTTCTCACAAAGAAAACTCATTCCAACCCTCCATAGAGTAAATTATGAATAAGGATAAATCAGATAAAAATATTTAATGAATGAACAAACAAAGATTACAATAGTTCATTCAGACCCCAATTATTTGCAAGAGGAAGAGGTGAAATGAAGGCTGAATCCAAAGATCATGGCAAATAGCCCAAGTCCTATTCATGCTATTCTTATGACTGGGGAAGGAAGAGGGAAAGGGAACTTCACTGAAACCAAACCATGTCAAAATCTTAAATAAAGCACTCCAGAGCCTTTGAATAAAATTAACAACCTTTTTTTGTAACCAACATTTATGGCAAATTCTTTTCCTCTCATTTGTAAAAGCACTCACCTTTTTCTACAAGTGACGCTAAAGATTTTATGGCTTTACATTTCCTGGATAAAACTTGAAATTATATTGTATAGATTTCACAGAGAGAAGAAAAAAAAAAGGGGGGGCCATTTATTCTTGTAACAATATCAATAGTTATAATTTTATGTGTGATATGTTTCAAATCCGGGATGTTTAAGTGTGGGGAAAATGTTTGATTCTGGTATGATTACTAACTTGAATTGCACCATGTCTTTCCAACAGAGTACTGTAAGACACAAAGGAAGCATAAAGTCCTTTCTTGGATGGAAAGGAATGCATATTCAAGCTGTAATACTAAAACAACTTTCCATATAAGAGCTTATGTTGAATATGGACCAATAGGCAATGTAATTAGCAGTAATGTAACTTAGAATTATGCATTTGTGTTGTGGTATGGCGCGTATCTTGAGATATGCTGAATGCCTAGCACTTTGTGGAGGATGCACAGAAATCTACAGCATCAGGATCAGTATTTTTTGTCCCCCTTCTTGCCTCAGGGCCATCGTATCACCAACACTGAAGTTAATTGTCCCTAAAATGCTAAATACTGACCAACCTAGGTCTGCAGAACAACAAAAGTCTGTGGACATATCCATTGCCTGATTAGTATGCTCTATTTGGCTTGCTGAAATCATGCTATATTTCCTTTAATGCTGAAAAAGCATTTAGGCAATAAATTTATTTTGAGTTACACAACTGTTATTTGGGATGGTTGTTAGAACATAAGGGCTGATAAGGCACTCATTCCCAGTAGCTGCCATTATTACTGGGGGCATTGTACTTTATATTGCGTAACTGGGACAGACTGTTCTTGTGTCTCATGTTTTATTTATCTGTGAAGACAAGGGTTTCATAGTAAAGGAATTATATTGCTTACAGAGAATTGAAGTTAAAACAGCAAAGGCACTTAAATGCACATCTTGCAATGAGCCTGAAGACACCTCAATATTCTGTTTAGTTTAAACTGTGAGGAAAAGACTGATCTCAGGAAAAACAGGGTGCGATAATTCAAGTTCTCGTTCTCTTGAGAAAAATTCTTGCATCAGTTCTCACCTTCTAAGTAGAAAAATGTAAAGATAATTAAGATTTTCCCTATCTGCTTTTGTTCAAAGAACATCCTATTAAAAAACTCCAGAGAAAGACTGCAAACTCCATTGCAAAAGTCTGTATTTAAGAAAAGTTTGTTTCATATTTTTCAATTTTTAACCACTATATAGAAGACTCGCAATGAAAGGGTTCTTACCTTTCAATGTCATCTGTAACTGTTGAAGGTATGTTAATAATCCTGTTGACCAAAGCTATTCTGTTAAATAAGAAAAATATTGTTTCCAATCCCTTTGTTCCATAAACATTATTCTCAGGTCCATCCATCTTTCCAGTTTGTCCTTCAGCTGCAGCAAGGTACTTGTTTGATAAATCAAGCACTCTTTTTGAAAACAAGTTGATTATTGCGTGTTCTTCTAGCATGCTACCATCAGTACATTTCCATCCTGGCAACATTAGTGATAGGTGGCTTTTATTTGACACAAGTCCAAAAGAAACAGGATGCTGAAGCCTCAAGACATCTAAATGTCTAACACAAAGACTGTCTATTTCTTTATCTACACCCCATGGTAAAAGACACGACAAAAGCAGTTTAGCTGTATCAGTGACAACGTTCACATCAATGTTACCTGATGGCTGCATTCTGGTTTTTCTTGAACTCTTCATTTTCTTCTGTCTTTTCATGCCACTTTCTTCCAAAGGCCTAGCTATGCTGTTATCCCTCCAGACCTCGTCTGAACAAACAGTATCTACTTGACCATCCACTGAAGATATGGAGGCAGCAGTTTTATTTCTTTTTAATGTCAGTGCCCTTTTCTCAGTAGCACTTTTGGCTCTTTCTAGAGTGTCATAATTGTGGAATGAATTTGATGACTTTAATCCATTGAGTTGAGATGACAGCAGAAGTTCCTTGAGTCTTTCCACATCAAATAAAAGAACATGGAAGTTTGCACTGCTCCATTTTGTCATAACTGGTAAAATAGTGAAGGGCTGTTGGATGCAGCTGGTATCAGTTAACTGAAAAAAAAATACTAAGTGTCCAAACACAAATCCATAGTACTTTGTAATTTTCAAGATATCAGCATATGGAATAGATGAAATTATTAACTTCATTAAGTTCAACTTAACTACATTTATTTACTTCTAAGAAGGATTTTCTGCTAAACAGCTTAAGGTACACAAAGACATATGCATGTAAATACTACAATACAGGACCCCTAGCATCTTCAATTATACAATTACACCGCCATGGCTCTAAGCTGATATTTCTTCTGTTAAGTCTTACTTCAAGCTAAAAGACTTTTAGGAAAGTTTTGAAGAATACACATTTGATTACTTATTTTTAAGAAATAAAGATAGGGAAACAAATCCTACAATGTTACAGAATTCTTGCAAATCTTGGGAATCTGTATGTTTCGTAGCAACTTGATATAAGCCCGAGAAAGACTATGCCTTCTGCCATCTCAAAACATCAAAATTACCTTAAAGTTACTTAATTCTGAGTTAAGCCACACATACTTCATGAGCAATAGAGAACATAGGCAATTAGATATTCAGTTAAAAGTCATGCAGTTAGATAAAAATAACAGAGAAAAAGGCTATAGAGCTACCACAGTGTTTGTGAACATCTGAATTCACCTTGTGCCACCCTATTTCCAATCTGGATCTTTCTGAAATTACCCATGCTTCATCACAAATTACTCTGGTATCAACATATATGCCTGATTATTGCTGTTAATAAATACCCAAATAAAATAGTTTTTGAATACTCCTAAAATTTGGTAGTAAAGCATTTCAGATTCTTTCTGCCCTTTTCCCCATACAACTTTGGGTAGCTGTATATTCCCAACATTGCATGCTTTTCATTAGAGTTTCCAGAGGTTTCAGAAAGCAGAAAAAATTTATTAGTGAGGGCACAGTAGAATATTAGCCCCTTTGTCTGCTTACTTACTCCTTTTTTATTAAAAAAGGACTGAATCTACATACCACCTGTTACAAAAACAAATTTCTAACTTTGGTCTGAAAAAGACTCCAGATGAGTTTGCAGAAGAGCAAATCACAGGAATCATCATGCTGCACTATGAAGCAGCATTCCATGAAGGTACTGGGAGGATCATCCAATGGTAAATTTATCAGATTGTGACAACATCTTATATTAGACTCCTGCTGTATCTATTAAAGAGGTCTCTTTTACCTCCAGGGGAACATCAGATGTGAGGGAGTATAAATTCCTTGTTGATGCTTTCGCCCTTTTCTGTAAATGCTCGTGACTTGGATGTTTTTAGTGTTCTGCTCAAGCCTATGCTCTCAGCATTGTGCTCAATCTAGCTACTGCACCTTTAAAAGCACACATATATGACAGGAAAGATATCATCAAGAATCAATTTTTCAGCCCAGTGATACTTTTGCAAACCATCATGCCAGCATCCATAACAAATGACAGACTTTTCTAAATCACCATATTAGTTTTAATTTTCCTGTGATAATTAGAAATATTTCACTAATGCAAAGAACTATTTCATGTTGAAAATAGCTCAATCCTAAAAGAAACCATCAAGTGTTAGGAAACAGGCAACAGCTGGCTTTACCTTGATTAGAATATCGAGTAACTCATCTTTCTCAAGACCACTCTTTACCTGTCTCCTTTTATATTACGATTTTATAGGATTGGCTATTTTTAAACTGTTAATTTTGCAGTTACAAATAACACAAGGAAAAAATAATTCTATAGCCTGTAAGCTATTTCACTATTTAGTTTTTGGTATTAAAATAATTTGGCTTTCTGATACTTGGAGAGTGATGCTCCCACCAGATGAGGATGCGTACTAAATACATAATCTTATTTGAAGGTCTCCATAGGGAGTCATAAGTAAGAAGATTATAACTGTTTGTTCAGGTTTTCTTTTTATGCCTTTCCTTTTCCAAAAAAAAAAAAAAAAAAAAAAAAAAAAAATTAAAAAAAAAAAAAAAAAAAAAAAATTTTAAT
>NDXB01002623.1:173096-184245 GCA_002631895.1 Agapornis roseicollis
AAAAAAAAAAAAAAAAAAAAATACATTGTAGGTAACAATGCACTAGGATTATTTTAATCTTTAATGCTGTTTCCCAATACATAGGGAGATCCCCATGGAATGTAAACATTGGAATTCACAAGCTAGCTTTGACATTAATAGAAGCTATTACTATTTGGCCTGTCATTGTAATTTTCTCTGTTGTATACATTTATATTTGGTTGATTAACATTTAGAAGCCTTTAAGAAAATCACCATCTAAAAGAATATACTGTGACAATGTCTATGTGTTGAGGCATCTGGTGATGCTACTATGTACGAAGTCACAATAAATGCTTATTGGCAATATGAAAGCTTATTGACATTGATCCTAAAAGCATCTACCAAGTTACCTTAGCTCTCTACCATAGGCATTTCACTGCATTGAAAGAAGGTGGACATCTAATGCTTCAGACACTAAACACTATTTAGGAAATATGGACAAGCTATCGCCTGTAACAAAAGGTTGAAGGAAACCCATAAAACCAACTATGGACTACAGAGCTACGAATAACATTGGATGACAGGTATTAAAAAGCAGATTAATAGATATTTACATTTGGTACTGTGCCTTTCCTAAAGATTTGGAAGCATTTCACAAAAATAAATTTTATTATATTCAGATAAATATTGCCCTTTTGTTTTTCAAATGTACACATTAAGAATTTAGTAACTGTGTAAAAGAAAATAAAACAGGTTAATAGCAGTAACAAAGCATGACTTGCCATTGAACCACACAGTCCAACTTGGAACCCTCCCTGTTACCAGCACACAAAATTCAGTAATGAAAAGATCCTATTTCCTTCTTTTCCAACAATTTTTGCTCAGGTCCGACCAAGTTACCACAAGATTGTCTTTCAAACTGCTTAAGTGGGTATGCCCAAATACAAATCCAAACAAGCCTTACTGTTCTCCCAATGAATTTCAAATGAACATATCAAAACAGAATTAATTTAGTATTCCTTTACTTCTAAAAGTTAAATGACCACCAGGCTACGACATACTAAAAACAACCTACAGATTTTTATAATCATTAAGGAAAAAAAAAAAACAGTAGAGGCAGTGTTCAAGGCCAGGTTGGATGAAGCCTTGGGTGGCATGGTTTAGTGTGAGGTGTCCCTGCTTATGGCAGGGGAGTTGGAACTAGATGATCTTAAGGTCCTTTCCAACCCTAACTATTCTATGATTCTATGATCTACTATCATTGATATTTATCATTGCTAATTAACATCAGGAATTATCATTGCTAATTTAACATTGCAATTTATCATTGCTAGTTTTAACTTCGGTTTCTGACATAGCCAACTCTCTGATTCACTATTTACAAGTCTCCCCTGACTACCAACGTTCCATCTACTTTTATTGTTTACCTGCAAAACTAGGAAGATTTTTAAAGTTATTTATTTAAACATAATCTTTGGGAAGCTATTACAGAGAATGCAAACTGTATGACTTCCCACAGCTTCAGTAATTTTGTCTGCACTTTGAAAGCTGATCTTCGTATTCTTTGTTGTTGTCTAAGTGTATGAATCTAAAATAAATATAAATGTTAAGGTCTCCCCTGCTGTAGTTCAGTTCTGAAAAAGCAGAATGTGCTACCTCTAATTTGTGCATCACTAGCAGTAAGTATAACAAGGAGTTACCCCAAAGGAGGTGTGTATGTTACTCAAGACTAGTAACTGGTAATGTCATGTTTCCATAAAGTGTAAAAATTGCCATTTTTACATGACAGTTTTTAGGGATAAAACCAGGTATTTACTGTGAGGGTACAGATTACCATTTATTTTTGTTGGAAACTGAAGAACAAGAAGCACTTTTTAAATTTTTTGTGTATGCATGTATTACCTCAAAATTAATCTAAAAGAGCCATCAACCATTTCAGTTAATATATTGGCTAGTCCCCTACAAGAACTGATAAGTATCTTATGGAGCTTCTATAATTAACTATTAGACCTTAATATAAACATTCCTAAGTCCAAAACTAAAATAACCTACTTCTAAAAAAATTATTTTGTTTAGAATTAACAACTTGCTGTTTGAAGCCAACTACTTCAGGAAGGAGGCTAGGCTGCCTTTGCTCAAAATAAAGCAATCTGTGTGCCAATAACATTCCTGCCTAACAAATGGAACTTGGAACATTTTTACTGCTTGGAGATATCTTAATCACTTGATAAGGCTCCCTATGAGGCCTTCACCTGTAAGCTTTAAAGCAGCAAAAAGTCTGATTACAAACTCAAATTACATCTTGGGATTCATGAACCTCTTGTGCATCACCTCTGACTGACTCATAGCACAACAAGCTTTCTACATGGAGGAAAGAGCAGGATTTATGGCAGCTTAGAAATAGCAAGCTGTATTTCCATACGTGGAAATTATCACCTATATAATAGCTCCCTATTTTGCCACTGAAGATGTCTTGAGGCAGAAAAAGAGATACAACAGATTATTTCAGTTTGAAGGCACCTACAACGATCACCTAGTTGAACAAAAGTTAATGCATGCTGTCCAAATGCCTCACTAACAGACCTGGGGCATCAACCACCTCTCTAGGAAGCCTGTTTCAATATTTTGTCACACTCTCAGTCTAGAAATGTTTCCTAATGTCCAGTCTAACCCCTGCCCAGTGCAGCTCTGAACCCTTCCCGTGTGTCCTGTCACTGGATACCAGGGAGAAGAGCTCAGCACCTCCACTCCACCTCCTCAGAAGGCTGTAAAGAGCAATGAGGTTGCCCCTGAGCCTCCAAACTGACAAGCCTGAAGTGCTCAGCAGCTCCCCTCAGGACATTCCTTCTAGCCCTTTCACCAGTTTGCTGCCCTCCTCTTGACACATCCAAGGACCTTCACATCCTTCTTAAAGGATGGGGCAACAAACCTAAAGCTAGCGCAACAAACACTGAAGACTCACTTTAATTGATTTATTCTGGCATGGAAAAACTCTGCTCCACAACCTTCAAGCCTGTTCTATCTCTTCTCACTTCATACATCTTTACCAAACCACCTTAGCACTTGAGGACAAATTTTCCCATGTCTGTGGGAGGAGAGAGGCAGGGGGCTATCCTTACTATGGCCCCCAAATACACCAAGCCATGCCATTATCTTTAACAGTTTAAGACAGACATAGCACATAAAAATTTCATGGGAAGTACAATTCAAGTGTTATTTTACCTAGCTGCTTTCTCATCTCTGAAGACCTGTTTCCACTGGGATCCAAGCTGTTTTAGGAATGCCATTCCACTTAAAATACACACCTCCATTAGCTAGCAGAGATTCCCATACTGTTTCAGCTCCTAATATATATGTACTTTCTCTACACACAACCTTTCTTTACTAGATACATTCTATTGTGAGTTTTGTGATAAAAACAGATTTGACAAGAATGATCTTGACATTCATTTTACATAAAGGAAATAAAGTGGCAAAAACACATGGTAGATTTTTAGAGAAACTGGACTCAAAAATATACTTAAAGGTCACTTCAATACTGAAAAGAAGTTGAACTGAAAAGAAATTGCTCAGTTCTCACAGGATAGGCAGAATCAACTTCTATGTAAAACAAGTCCTTAAGCATTAAATTTGATTGTTCAACAGACTTTTGGCCTCTTTTATCCATTGTGCTTTCACTTTATCCCAAACATAACAGGATAAAAGTGACATAAAATGGTCCCAAAGTTCCAAGTGCCTGCAGAATAAATCTTGCTACACAAAGCATAAATGTGAGCTATCCTGCTCATTCTAATTGTTATTAAAACTAAGCAATATTCAAGAGGTTTAATTATGTTCCTTTGAGCTTTCTCTTGTGAGAGGGTATATTTTCAACCCTTAACATTAAACAAGTCAAAGATCAGTCCTCTCCTTTATCCACCCACAAAAGCTTAAGAAAATGTAACACAGAAAATGAACAACTTATTTTTAGGTGAAATTTTAGATAGATTGATATGTGGTAGGGGTGAGCATAACAGAAGTATTGTCAAAGGAGAGTGGAAAAACCTTTCATTAACAGAAGCTGTGCTGCTTCTGTTTTATTTGGGGTGGAGAATTTTCTACCTCTTATTTGTCAGAGTTTCTTTAGCAGATCTATACTTTCGTATTTTGACAGTCATTAGACTACTGGCTTTTAATATAGGCCCAATAGAACATTACACTTAAGCACATGATAAAAAGATAAGCAAGACTAATTAGTTTATTATTAAATATACTTACTAGAAAGAAATCTGCCAATTTAATCAGTAAAATACCATCTTACTGTCTGCTCATGTGTATTCAATGACAACATCCTATGAACAAGGCACATGTACATCAGACTTCCAAACAAGAATTTTTAAGCAAAACCCAATATGGAATCATTAAAACCACTGCATCTTATAGTCTTTAAGAACTTTCCTTGATATGATGATAGTTTCTGAACTATCAAAATGAAGTTTGAGAATATCAATATACTTATTTCAATGAATTTAACACTTACTTTTGTCACGTATCCGCTGTCTGACCTTTAAATATACAAAGACAATAAAAGCTGTAAAAAGCATCTGCACGTTTGAGTCACTGCTCATTACCTCTGAGGCAATAACCTGACAATGAATAGGATTATTTGTGTTTAAAAACTAAGATGTGAAGAACTTCAGTTACAGAAACTAAGGAGAAAGGAGGGGCAGTGGAAATCAAAATGCATTGAGGGCTACATCTGTGTCTGGATCATGTCAGTCACTGGAATGTCAACAAAGTTTATTGCTCATAACTTTTCTCAGAACCATGTTTGGCTCTAGGCTCACAAAAAATAAGCATGTCATACAGTGCTTTTAAAAGTCATTTAGCTACTCCTACCCTCTTACATCTGTACTTCATGGATCTGGAAGAACTGTTTTAACTGAAGCATGGCTACCAAACCTAGAGGTCAAACAATAACTTATACTGCCAATGACAGCTCTATTCTGTTCTCCACAATGTTTTATCTTTGACGGCAGGAAGCAATAACCATATTTGGTTTTGCATTTATTTATATTTTTTTTTTTAATCTGGAATAATTTAGCAAATGTCTGCCTATGCATGGGCACTTCCTCTTTTTTAAGCTTTCCAACGAAAATGATAGCATTATCTTTAACATAGAAAGACTTATACTTTGGGGACATGTTTGCAGGTGCTGTCTCACACACAGTTTGGCAAAATGGGAAACCTGTAATTGTCTTGTCGAACTATCTCAGAAAACAAATTCATAAACAATGCACAAAATGGCTGGTACAGTGTAAATTCAAGCATTAAATTCATTTCTAAATCCTCTGAGCCCTCAGCTGCTAGAGATGGTAGTTGATAGTAGTGAAAAAAATTGCCTCCTTCAAATGTGCTTGGTGGACAGCAGCTTGATGATTGGCAGCACAAATAGAAGACAAACGAGAAAGCCTTCAATCTGCAGCTGATGCACAGGAAGAACATGGGGAGCTGAGTTTACAATAGAGAAAACATTACCAAGCTAATGGCACAGGCAATCATTTGACCACCATGCATCTCTGATAGCAGCAGGGCATCCATTTTCAGTTAAGTGTTAGAGTACCTTTTTGCTTTCTCTGACCACTGCAGGGGTAAAACAACCTAGTGCGTGAAACCCACTGACTGGTAATAAATTACTATATTGGATACTTTTTGTTTTCTTTCAGCAATGACTTTACTGTGTATTCCTGCTATCATTACCAATTAAAGGGGAGATCGTGTTAGCAAGCTATATCTGACTGTATATCAGTCCCTATGCTTCAATTGCTTTGGCAAGTATCACAGGGTCAAAAGGCTCCTTTGACCTTTACCAGCTAAGTCTCTCTGACCACTCACTATCTGAGGCAATCTCAGCCGAACAGATGAACACTTTTGCAGACTATATAAAGCTTAGAATATAAAGATAAATGAAATAGTGTTTGTGACTTCAAACTGGTTTATGAGCATAAGATATTGTTAGCAAGTTCCACAAAAAATCTCAGATTTGAAATAGCATGTCTTAAACCTACACCATGAACACAACACCCCTATCTACCAGGAAACTGCAATTTTTTTGTAGCAGCTTCTATAGCTGAAACTAAAAACTTGATATGACTTACATATTTAGTTAGTACAAAGTCACTTCTTTACTTAGAAAGGCTAATTTAATTATTTTAATCATTAAAAGCAAGATGAAAATGTAATATAGCCTTTTACCACGGAATTGAGTTAGAGCAGGACACAGCATATGATCAAACAAATCATTCAGTGGGTGCTTACTAAAACAGTTGGATACTACAAATTTCTCTCTCTTAAGTATAAAAACCCTTACTCAAAATTGCTGCACCAAGATTTTAGTCATACAACATGAGAGAATGCTTCAAATTCCCTAGGTGGTGCCTGAAGACCTAATAATAATTAGATTAAAAATATGATCTTGCAATAACATTTATTTGTAACTGAAAAATAATCTACTGTTTAACAATAACATTGAATGGTCTTTTGTTTGAGCTAAATCACACTGGCAAACCTGCCTTAAATTTACAACCTTTTTGCATATACACAGCTGTTCAGTTGCTCAGCTGAAAGGATGAACAATGAAGGGTATGTGCAAAGATGCATTTGGTTAAAAATAGTTACACAGCAGGTATTTAATTGAAATAGCTCTTAAACATATTCCATACACCATCTCTAAAAGAACCATAGAGAAAGAAGAGATGCAAATTACCAGCTATACTTTTATTTCCATGTAAAAGCTATATGCACCTTCAATCCAATATAGCTCCCATCAACAATCCACATGTACACACTCCCATGTCTCACCTTGCCTGCCTCCTGGAGCTTCAAATTAAGGGAGCATGTGGACAGTTTTTGCCACTAGAAGTATCCATAGCCTCTGAAAGCAGGCAGAAAAGACAGGCCTACCCTCTCCAAAGCAATGCTGGGCATATGCATAGGGTGAGGATCACACAGAGTAAAGGTTTTACTACCACACCAAGGTCATATTTCTTAACTTCAGACACTTCACTTAGTTGTAGGCCAGAGGATACTCTTGAGGGGGTCATTCAGAACTTTTCTTGTTCATTTACCCTTTTTAAACCTCAGTACTCACACATAAAGAACTAAGCGTAAAAAGCCTGGAGTCAACAGTGGGGCAACATTTTGCTTTCATATGCAATTCGTGCTTGACCTGAAGCTACATCATCTGGACAATGTAGTCCCAAATAAACATGCCAATTCATGATGAATTTTCCCATATGAACTAGCTTAAAGAAACTGCTTAGAACTTGTCTTACATCACATCATTATATTATTCGCTATAAGTTCGATCATATTACCGAGGATGCCCAGATCCTCCCAAGAATCCAGCTCTCACAAAGAAAAGGCTGTAATACTTTTTTACATCACCAGCGCTTATCCATTTAACTGCAACATGAGCAGAGTCAAGCTCTGTCCTTCCAATACTACAATCTTTTCCCCCTTTTTTATTTAATCCTAGTGTAGAATGTTACCTTTTTTGCAGCACTTTGACCAGTAATTGTGTCATCACTCACGGTGAATCTGAGGCATAATGTGTGATGAGCAGACTAAACCACTGCATAAATACCCCTTTTTATCATGTATGGAAGGCCACTGTCAGGCAGATTATTGGCCAGATGGATATACTGGGCACAACAAATTTTAAGTCATTATGGGAGAATTGCTAAGACATCTATCACTCAACATAGAGATCTAGAATGAAAATTGAATGTTTTTCACATTTTGTTTTCATGTCCACACTGTCTCTCCATCACAAATACTGAACTTAAATTTTTCATTGGATTTAATGCAAGTAAAGTGATTTTTGAGACAAATACCTTTGACAATGTCTCTAATATTATGAATACAGAAACAATATGAAAACAAACTGGAGATCCGCTGCTCTCAAAATAAGTCTTTGACATGGAAAGTCTATGCACCATTAAAAGTTTAGATGAAAGAATAAGGCGTTTTTAATTGTCTCATTAATTTATATACTCAATATACAAATACTCAGGTTGTATCTTAACGTATTAACATATATTAAATGCAGAAGTAAATTACCTAAGCATATCTTCAGAAATATATAGGGCTCAGCAATAAGCAGTAGCCAAGACATTTTCAGCCTTACTGAGCACTTAAGAAAACCTGTAAAATGGAACATTTCTCCCATGTTTCCTAGATCCTCAACTGGACAAACAGTGCTACTGTACTCCAGAAAACACAAACTACTGACTCATGGATCTAGGAATTATTATACTGAACAATTTACTGGATGAATGAACATCCAAATATCTGAGAATAATGCTGAACACAGAGATACTGCTAACATGACCTTCAAAGGAGGGTAAAAGCATGAGATTATTGCTTTGTCCTAAGAAGGATTGATGTATATAAAAATTAAGTTACCAACCCATGGCTGGTTGCTGACTCCAACTGAAATCATGTATTTGCCCTGGGCTGCTCTGATAGTGCATTTTCCATATTGGATTATAAGAATCCCACCCATAAATTTATCTACATAAGTACGTGGGGGAGGGGAGGGGGGAATACTAGTAATAAAAAAACCCCACACCACAAAACATGGGATTACATTCTTAAATATTAATTAAAATCCTGTCTATCTAGAAAACGCCATTCTTGAAAACACAGGAATAGGCAATCTGGCCTTTACTCAGACCCTGTATCATACTAAGATGTATCAGGACAGCTGCTGAGTCCCCATACTGAGATTTCAAACTGTTCTTTCCTTGACAGTTGTTCAGCCTTACTGAAGGCACTAGAACTGCATAGGCTTCCAAGAGGACAATATTTGCAAACAAATAGATGGCTGAGTCATCCTTTCCCATAAGTACTGCACAAACCAGTTCTGACCACCAGAATAAATCAAGGTTTTAGTATTAATACGTAGAAAAGCTTATCAAGAGAACAGAAATGTAAGCACTGGTGTTGCTTTGTTTTTAACTGAACCATAGTTTAGCTTAATGTTCTATTTCTGCTATTAAACTGAGATAAGAGAGTCAATTAGTTATCTTGAGGAAGGTAGCAGATAGCATGTCTTTTGCAGAGTATAGAACTAGGACTTGCAACACCAAACCACAATTGCATCCAAAGTGCCTATGTATTTCTGAAAAAAATCACTGCTCATTTTTAGTTTTTTAATAGGTGTCTGAGGCAGAAATCTACAAAAGTCTCACATCTGAGCTCCTGTTAATACTTTTCTTAACTAAAATAATACTAATTTAAGTATGGGAAGCCAGGAACTTAATATTTAGAATAGAAAATCATAAGTGTAAAGATTTCACAACCCTCCAATCATGAATGGCGGGGAATTCTGAAGAAATCACTGGACAACTTGCAAATATAAAGGTTGTAACAAAGATGATGCAAGTTATTTTAGAAATATTAGCATTAGGTAGAGCACTTCCAAGGAAAATCAGTTTGGTTGATCTCTGAAAAAGAAATCACACCTTAGAGACTAGAAAGTAGTAAAGGTAAAATGTAAGACAGGAAAATTCAAATTGTATATGACTCCACACCCAGAACTGAAAGACACAATAAGAAGTGAAGAATAATGTATCACAAATGGCACTTCAGTAAGAAAAAAATCTCTATGTTCCTATCCATAAAGATATGTCCCTAAAAACTAAATACAAACTTTCCTACAGTTTCCAAGGGACAAAGAAGGGTACTACAGCATGATAGTTGACATATGGGAAAAGACAAAGAACAAAAGCTATGTTAGCTTCAATAAATGGTCCTCCAATGTGAAATACTTCTCAAGGACTATTGCTAGTGACCTTAGAATTATATATGTAGGACATCACAGCACCTTTTTTAGCTTTAGCACAGTGTCCAATTAGTTGTCCAGGCAGGGAAAACAAAAATTTTATGTCAGTCACCTTCTGTATAGCAGAAAGTTTGTAGAATTACATAGAACCTGTAGGGAGCATTGAAATACAGTGAAGGCTTATCAGATTTCTCTTAAACTGTGTTACTTTTTATCCACATCTGTGTCATGGTTTAAACCCAGCCACACAGCGCATTCACTCACTCAACCCCTCTTTCTTGCCCTCCCCTGCTTCCAGAGGGATGGGGAGGAGAATTAAAAGAATGCAACTCCCACAGGTTGAGATAAGAACAGTTTAGTAACTAAGGTATAACACAAATCACTACTGCTACCACCAATAATAATAATGATAAAGGAAATAACAAGGGAAAAGAATACAGCATCTCACCAACCACCGACAGANGGTTGAGATAAGAACAGTTTAGTAACTAAGGTATAACACAAATCACTACTGCTACCACCAATAATAATAATGATAAAGGAAATAACAAGGGAAAAGAATACAGCATCTCACCAACCACCGACAGATAACTCACAACACCCCAACCCAACTCAGCACTGACCAAAAACCTCCTTCAACCCCCCTACCCCTTCCGGGTAACTCTCAGTTACATCCTGGGCATGATGTGCTATGGTATGAAATACCTCTTTGGTCAGGTGTCCTGTCCCTGCTTCTTCCCGGCCTCCCCTCCTGCCTGGCAGAGCATGAGACTCACAAAGTCCTTGATCAGAGTAAAACATTCAAGCAGTAACTGAACACATTCCTGTTATCAGTTTTGTTCCCAGGCTGAAAGTCAAAAACATAGTGCTGCACCAGTTACTATGAAGAAGAAAAAATGACTGCTATTGCTAAACCCAGTACAATCTGAAAGAGTAAGATAATCTGCAAGAGTGCTCTATTATCACAATGTAAGATTTTTGCTTTCATGTTGCTTTGAAGCAGTGAATAAAACACTGAAATCAACAAACTCTTGACTTTCTGGACCAATTAAAAAAAATTACAGTAGCTTCCAACAAATCTGACCTGTGGTCCAATCACTCAGTATCTCTCAGGATCATGATGCCTTTTAACTGGTACCATTTTAATCTCCTAACTGTAGTTATTACTTCACTGCAGTTTTGTTGCTACCTTGATCCCTTAATAAAATATTTAATTATGAAATTTCATGGGAAATGAAGAACTGAAATGTTTTGCATCTGAGTTACAGGAAACAAATCTATACCTTTGTTTCTTCACTCATTTTCCTACTATGTGCAATTAATATACTACTAAATATAGCTTCTGAACACCAGGCACAGTAA
>NDXB01002624.1:25669-42794 GCA_002631895.1 Agapornis roseicollis
TTTTTTTTTTTTTTTTTTGTCTCATATATACATTACATAACTTTCTTTACCTGGTACTAAATAGAGATTAAACATTGGAGAAGAGTTATCTGAAAGGCATACACTGCAGAATGTACAAAAGCAGGATGGCTTTCATTTAGAAGCTCAGATTTGTTTGCCTGCTTGATCAGGAGCTTCTCTTTGCCAACTAATAATAACTTTGGTACTAATTATCTGTAAAATCACTGTTATCTAGTTATCTGTAAAACTGAAGATGGTAAAGAAAATAACAGCTTATTATCCAGAATTCATACTGCAAGTCTGTATATATACTTGATGTACCTGCTGAAGTTTCTGACAGAAGCTTCACGTGTTAATGTCATTTAGAACTTAATAGCCTAAGAAGGGGTTTACTGATTAAGCATGTATTCTGTTTCCTAACATTCCACTTTATGGATATAGCCCTTTATATTACTAATACTATCAATGACAGATTATATATCCTTATTATCCTTATCTATAGAACGACATAATTTTCACCCAGTTCTTTAAAATTTTACAAATAGTCATAAGTGAGTAATCACCTTAGAAAAGGATACACATTTGTCCTGCTAGCTTGATGAAATTAGAAATTGTGGTTTAATGAGAAATCATAGACTATAAAAGAAACAGAAAAATCTCTGAGCATAGGCTTCTGGAGTAATTAGCAGACTTGGAGCACTATTAGGCTTCTATACAGGTACTAGAAATGTGTTTGTATATATCAGAAAATCCTGTCATTTATTGTTCCTGTGTTACCTTTGTGTTAAGGAGTCAACCTTATGACACACATTTATGTGAAAAAAGTGTTTTGACTAAAGTTACTGAGGGCAATAGTAAAAATACTGTTTCATTTGAAAAGTAAAAGAAAACATTCAGTCCTGCCCAGTCAAACAGGATATTATTTGATGCAGACAGAATAGCATGCTTAACAAAAGTTACCTAAAATAACAGAGTTGACAAATCTTATAAACTCATCTGATATTTTAAATATTCCTGAATTTTAATATTCGCTTAGTCTGAAGGGGAGTATCTGCCATCTGGTGGCTAAATGTGCAGTGCACGCTGAAGATGAAGAATTAGATGTTCAGGTGCCAATGATTACCTTTATTGTCTGTAACCAAATGCTATTAACTGGGGACAAAAAAAGTTCCCATTTTGAGTAGGACTGCAGTGTTCATCTAATTTTGGTTAGCTCATATCAGCAGCAGACAGACATAACCTTAATGAATGCAATTCTAAATACACTTGGAAATACTGGGAATACTGAAACATGCTATTTGGCTCATACATCTGTTAAAATGGAGTATGATTACTTTCTCTGCCCTCCTACGGGGAGGCTGGGTGGGGGGGGTGAGGGGGGGGAAGGGTGAGAGGGAAGTCCACCAAAATGCAGCAATAAACATACTCAATTTGGTCAGTCCTAACGACCAAGAAATAGTTTTCTATACCGGTGATCTTGGCCTACTGAACAGAGATGATGGCATCTTAGCTAGCCTACCAAACACAATAAATTGCTAAAACTGAAGAGTTGCCAAGGAAAGGAGGACTGCAGATGAATGTCGGGCTGAAACCACACCCAGATAAAACTTTAAGGTTTTTCTTCTCTCCTGCTTGGTGTGCAATTAACACCAAATTAAACATCCTTGTATTTACAAGTGTATGTAATTAAGCTGCCTGGAATACATCAAAATTGTTAAGCTTTTCTGTTTATTTCTTTCCGTCTTTCTATAGACTTACTTTCCAATCTTCTTTCCTTTTATCCTTTACTGCTGCCTTGTGGTGAACAGTAGAAACATCATTTAGTGACTTTTTTTCCTCCTCTTTACTTACTGTTAATAAAAATGTTCAAAGAATGCTTTAAAGCAAAGAATGTTGTAGGTACTAAGTATGTTGTACTAAGTGTGTTGTATGTACTAAGCATCACCTTATATATAAATATTTCTCTGCTTTTAAACTGCAGGTGGCATATGAACACCACAGAGATGTCTCAGTCCAGAAGCTGCTCTGACCTTCTTAGTGTGGAAAATAAAATTCTGAAAAGTACCTATTTAGAGGAGCAAGAACCTCCAGGTACTAGCATGGTAAATTGTTAAGTATATGTCCTTCAGAGTACTGCTTGTTTACATAATTCATGTCTCTAACTTGTAACAAATGAAATAATTGTGCAGCAACTACTGTGTGAGTGATTATTCTAATGCAGAGTGTGATATGGACATCTTCCTTAGAATTTAAAACATCTATAGGTAATTCAAAGGCAAGGGGTATGAAAGAATGAGTAGGAAGGAGAGATAGAAAGCTAAACTATAACAAAGTTCAGGATGGATACAAGAAATGAAATTGCTAGAAATAGTGATTTATCAATTGCCTTTAATTGCATTTAAAATGGTTACAGGATCTGACATAAACTTTACTGTTGAAAAGAGAAGTTTCCAGAATAATGTTTTTCATGCCATATACATATTTTCTTTTCAAATATCAGATTTGCAGAATGTAATTCAGAAGTAGACAACAAATGCAGAGTTTTCTTTCTTTCTGAGTCTTTGTTACCACCTTTTGTAGTAAATTAAATGCTGAAACTTTTTGGATTTCTACTATTTCTATACATCCCACCCCACCAATTTCTATCACTGGCTTTCAATTACTTTCTCTTTGGTGTGCATAGCATGTATTTAGCTTTTCAGCTTAAGTAACCATCAAAAGCAATGTAATGTTTATGCCTTTTCTCTTTACTTGCCATATCTTTTGCATGTAATTCAAATTTCTGTTTTCTGAGTCTTCTCTGCTTTCTGCTTAGCTTTTGAAATCGAGAGACTGTTAAATTAATTCACTGCATCAAAGATGATTGCTTTAAATCGTTTGACTTCCTCCTCTATTTATTACACTGGATTGGTTTCTCTCAGATTAAAATGCTGTTTCTAGTGTGTACACTAAGAATTTTCTTGTGCATCCAAACTCCATTTTTGTCTTAACCCTGACTGAAATAAAGCATATCTATAAAGTAAGTATAGTATTGCTGGTTACTTTTATCTTCATATTTGTACCTTTTTTTTTACTTCTAACAATTCTGTAGTCTGGTTTGTAGTAAAGGCTTTTGCTATAAAAGTTAGGAAACCAAAACCAGTAGCCTAAATGTGTTCCATCAGCTTTCTTTCTCCCTTTAACTCTCATTATGCTCAGTCCAGGCAAGTTTTATTGACACTAAATGATGACTAATAGACTTCATGGGAAGCTTCATGCTTCTGGTAGATACTTTCAGGTTCTAAAATTACAATAAAAATGAAGACATTTAAATTCTAATTATTTATTTTTCTGCACAAGTTAAAATTTTCCACAGAATTATGCACATATTTTCATTAGCTCCAGTGATGCTTCTGCTTAAATACTTGAAAAGAAGTATCAAAGTCTTTGGCCAAAAAATCCTTTAACAAAAGAAGTTAAAAAGACCTTAATCACATGCCGACATAAGCCAAGTCTGAATTTAGCTGAGGACAAAAATGCCTTCAGAATGCCAAAATGGCCTATAAAAACAGTTGTCAACAAAAGGAATGATGAATTATTGGGTGAGGGTGGGAGGGAGAGGAGGAGGTATACTGGACATAACATACTTTAAATCAGTTTTGGAAATGCTTTAGACAGTAAAGGCCAATGCTATAATGTACTCAGATGAAGAAAGTCATGCAAACAATAAAACCAAACTGTTGGAAATTGAATGAGAGAACTCTGACAGCCGGTGTATAGACAGTAGCTGTTAAAGAAATGACAATCTGATTTTTTTTCTTGTGTGCTCAGGCATTTGTCAAGTTTATAGAAGAATAAGCTGTCTGTCCAACTGAGAAATACCTCATAAAGTTATAAAAGAAAAACTCAAGGTGTAGAACAGATAGGAGGAGATACATGCATGTAAATTAAAAGATGCATAAGAAGCTTTATGTAAAAAGTTTTGAAATAAAAATAGAAATCTTTTTATAATAATGATGTTATTTTCAAGTAAGATATATAAGAGCTATATTAACAGTAGAGTAGTTCACCCAGTAAATATCTTTTGTGTGTGGTGCCTCGTAAACCCAGAATTCAGGCATGGGTCTGAAAAAGATTCTTTTGTAAGCATGGCAAGAAAGGTTATTCCAAATAGTGAATTTGTTATCAGGTTGCATCATCCACACAACAAGCCTTCTCATTAACTACAGCAAAATGAATCTACTCTACAAAGAAATGTGGTTGCCTTTTTACCTTTTGTTTTCCCCAGAGGTTTTTTTTTTTTTGAAGCTCTCCCATAAAACTATTTCTAGGCTGTATTATATTTCCTGCTCTGATGAACTGTGATGTTATTATTTATACCCAGTGGGACACACTATTTTCTATACAAGCTGTTAATATAATTGACATTCCTGGGGAAGTTCAGAGTCTGAGTGAACAGTACCACCTGAAACAAAACATACTCCAGGGTATATGTCCCTTAAGGGAAGATTCTCCAAGGAATATTTGATGATCATATTACCTACATCCTAGAAACAATTGTCACTAAGTTTGTTGAACAGGCATTGTCCTGGGTTTAGCAGTGGCAGTCATTTTTTCTTCTTCATAGTAACTGGTGCAGCTGTGTTTTGACTTTCAGTTGGGAACAAAACTGATAACAGCAATGTTTTTAGTTACTGCTCGAATGTTTTACTCTGACAAAGGACTTGGTGAGTCTCATGCTCTGCCAGGGAGGAGGGGAGGCCGGGAAGAAGCAGGGACAGGACACCTGACCCAAACTGACCAAAGAGGTATTCCATACCATAGCACGTCATGCCCAGGATGTAACTGAGAGTTACCTGGAAGGGCGGGTTCTCTGGAGGGAGTTGGAGGAGGTATTCGGTCAGTGCTTGGTTGGGTGGGGTGTTGTGAGTTATCTGTCAGTGGTTGGTGAGATGCTGTATTCTTTTCCCTTGTTATTTCCTTTATCATTATTATTATTGGTGATAGCAGCAGTGATTTGTGTTATACCTTAGTTACTAAACTGTTCTTATCTCAGCCTGTGGGAGTTGCATTTTTTTGATTCTCCTCCTCATCCCTCTGGAAGCAGGGAAGGGCAAGAAAGGGGGGTTGAGTGAGTGAACGAGCTGTGTGGCTGGGTTTAAACCAGGACAGACATGGAATCCTGTTCATCTAACCACTACAAATGGTCTGGTAACTAGAGCACCAAAGACTTACTTTTTCTACCCTGATTCTGCTAGGATACTGGCAATGATGTATGTCCTCCTTGTACTTTCATGTACCTTGAGCATGTTTTGCATGTGTACAAAAACAAGAGGCCTCTCCTAACAATTAGCTGAACCAATGTTACAGACTTATAAGGCTTTGGCATGGATATTTTTGTCTCTTTTCACTGGCATTTAAGTTAAAGACTCCTTTATCTGAATAACTTTCTTGTCTTAAGTTGCATTGCAGAGAGATACTTTCATGTATGACTGCTTATTTATGGTATATTATAGAAAAAGTGCTATAACACAAAGGGAGATGAGATTTATATCAGGGTATGAATGTAAGTATCTTAAAGAAATCTCTTATATGAAATAAAGCGCAGAATAGCATCTTTGGAATGCAAAACCAGAAACACAATATGTATTACTTGTATCAATGGTTCCAATGACAGCTTATTTATACTTAGGGATTTAGAAAAGTAAAAGGGTACACTTTTGGGGAAGGCAGGCCATAGGAGTGGAAGGGAACATGTAGCCAGAGATACTGCCAAGGAAGTGATATAGGCTAAGACGCTGGTGCATGCTTTGAAAGACTGTGTCTCTTCTGACATCTTCAGTGTTTCACCACTCCAATCCCAATATTTATTGGAAGAATACTTTCTGCATACTCTCCAGGGTGTTGCCTTTTTCATTCCTTCCTATCATAAGACATCTCCTCTTGGATTAAAGTGATCCCAGGAGATAATATATATTCCCTGGGGGAAGTGGAGGATGATTTTGAGGGATAGAGGGGGAAGGTTTTTTGAAAATACAGATTGATAACGATTGATCTCAATCAAAAGAGCTGTATTACTTCCAAAAGACAGTTGAAACTCTTCCAGAAGCCTGTTTTCCTTGACTTTTTCTTATTAGCCAGGAATTTGCTACAGGATATGAACAAATACAGCACCTATGTTAGGGCAAAAGGAAGCAAGAGGGACAGGTGAAAACAATAGCTGTTCTTTGAAGCAGGTAATCCCTCATAACTGTTATGTATTTCCTGTTTTACTAGACATTGGGCAAGACCTTGTTTCTTATTTAGAAAATATTAGAAATCTAGTCTGTAGAACCATTATCTGGTTAGGATTTTTAAGACCTTTAATTTTGATAAGAGCAATAATATATGCAAAATCTGTTAGTTACCAGTGTTTTTCCCATCTTTTTCTAATTGGTGCCTTAAAGTCCCTGGGTTATACTGTACACTATTTGAGATTTTTTCTTCTTTTCATGAATCTGTATGTGCACAAACACAATAGGGAAGAAGTGGGAATAAATATATAAGCTTTGTGTGACACTTTTTGGAAAATGACAGTATTTTCCTCGGATAAACTGCTTTAGAATTGACATAGATTTCTCTGTTTTAAAAGGTGTTAGAAATCACTTCTCTATAACAGGACAGAAATATTTTTGGTTATTAATGAAAACAATTTATTGCTGACTTTCTATGTGTTTGCCATTAAATTTCAGCAATCTGTGGTCTAAAACTGTTTCATGAATATTTTTTCTCTTGTAAAATATTTTCTCAGTAATGAAGATACTGTTCATTTCAGGTGACCAAAACTGTGTTGTCAGCTGTAGTGTTTTTCTTTTCAAATAAGTTCCTTTTCTGAGTTGTTACTTTTTTATTTTCTTTCTATTTTGGTTTACTGAAATGACACAAGGCAACCTTGTTATTTTCTGCTTTCTTGTAAACTAGGGTTGAACAATTTAACTTATGCCGTGTGAAAATTATTTCAGTAGTCCCATGGTGGGATTGTAGTTCCTGGTACCCAGATCTCCATGCACCCAAATGCTCACTGAAAGAGCTCTCTCACCTAGGAAAATAGTTTAGCACACCATAATAACTCTTGTGCATTTCCCAGGTTTTCTCTTCCTTGTATCTCATAATGAATCCTGTGCTGCCATAAGCAGAAACCCACTTCAGTCTTTTATTTGCTTCACCTGTCAGTTCAGAGTGATGGACAACCCCAAGTCTAAAGGTTGTGGCTAAGGCTTTTGTGGGTCAACCTGGGGAGCAGTTTGGATATGGACTTCCTTTTTCTGATTTGCTTACTGGGGGTCCCCCACCTGCTGTTGTGCTTCTCTGCTCCTTGTTTGTGGAGATGAGATTTTTATCATGACTTATCATATGACAATTCAAGCAATTTTAGAACTTCATAAATTACTGTGAAGCAGAGGTGTTCCTAATAGGATATTTAAAATTGAACATAGAGACCTAGAAATAACACAGCATTATGATTAATAAGGTTCTTAAATTCCAGCAGGAGAGTAGTAAAGCTAAACAATAAAAAGAGCAGCACAAAGGAATTTCAGCTACTTCAGCCAGTAAGCTGTATGTGGCCCAACTTAAATGCCTCTATGCAAATACATGTAGCACATGGAATAAACAAGAGGAATTGGAGACGTGTATGCCTGCAGGGCTACAATCTTATTGGCATCACAGAAATGATTCCTGACTGGTGTGTTGGAATAGAAGGATACAGGCCCTTCAGGAGAGACAGGCAGATGAGATGAGGAGAGGGTGTTGCCCTCTATGTCAGTGACCAGCTGGGGTGCACAGAGGTCTGCTTGGGGATAGAAGAAGATCCAAGCAAGAGCTTGAGATTAAGGGGAGGGCAGGGACAACTGAAATTATAGTGGGGGCCTGCTACAACTGCCCCAATAGTAAGGCCAAGCAGATGAGCCCCTCAATAGCCAGATATGAACAGCCTCACATTCAGAAGCCCTGGTCTTCACAGGAGACCTCAATCACCCTGATACCTGTTGGAGAAACAGGGCATAAGCAATCAGGAGCTTCCTGGAATGCCCTGATAATAAATAACTTCCTTCTCTAAGGGGACTAAATGGAAGTAGATGATCTTTAAGGTCCCTTCCAACTCAAACCTATCCATGATTCTATGAATAGAAAAAGATATGTAATACATGAAAAGAGAAACCTTGGCAAAATGCAGAATATTGCAAATTTCTTCATGAGAACCTTAACTTCAGTTTGAGAAGCACTGATATGGAACAGATTTGCACTGCAGGCATGCTGGGCTACCTGGAGAAAATACAGGCTGGGGTTTCACAGCCTGTGATGTGTAGAAGATGGGACGGGATGATCATGATGCTCCATCTGGTTTTAAGTCTGTTACTTAATGAACTGCCAAACTCAACTACTTACCAATGTCACATGTAACTCTCTTCTCCAAGTAAAAGGAGATTTCTAGTTTTCAAAACAGAAATATGGAAGTGACAAAAAAAAAGACTGTACAAGGTGAGGGTGTTTGTTACCCTTTTTGCATAGTGGAAAAGTAATGTACCATGAAAGTAACACAAGCTCAATTTATTGGCAACAAGGTAAACCAACAATAAATTATAAAAGAGAAAACTGTGCCCTCGGTTTCAAACACTAATAATTCCTATTTGATACCTTCTAGACTGAACTGCCTCATAATTGGTAAAAGACTTACCATAAATGGTAAAAGATTTATTTAAAATCAAGCTTATCATCAATTTACTTTGTGAGACTCTGTGTCTAGTCAGAAAGGGGTATTTGCTGCAATTTTCTAAAGCTGCCTGGAGGTGTGCAAGAGGGAAGCCTCTTTCTAAAGCAACCTATCTTACAGATCTGCAAATAGAAAAGCATCTCTGCTTTTGAAAATGTTTTTCTATCATCTTCTCAGAAAGGGTAACAGATCAAAACATTGTACTGAAGATGTCTACACAAACATGATAGTTAATATGTGGACTGAAATAATATGTCAAAATTGCACTTAACCAGTAACCAGTGAGAGAGAGACAAGACCTAACACTTGGTGTAATTTTTTCCCCTATTAGCTTGTTCCGGATAAACAAAGTGTTAGAAACTGAGAACAAGAATCATAAAATCCTTTCAAACATGGCAAATTGCTTATTCTCTCACACATGACTACCTTTAACATCAGCCGATGTCCAGAATTTAACCTCAGGTATCCAGTGAGGTTACTTGTCTCAGGCTTCCCTAAATAGCTTTCTGAAAATTATTGCTGCTTTCTCTTCTACCACCTTTTTACCCTTTGCTTTCCAAACCCTTCCTTTTCCAAATCATGCCTTCAATTGCTGTGCTGTCTCTGAAGAAGAGACATACAAGTTATGTTGTGGAAAATTTCGTTCACAGAGATAATATAACTTAGATGGACTTCAGAGAACGTGAACAGCAGACTAAACTGATTTTATCCAGCAATACACACATAGAGCAGATGGATGAAATGTGACTGAAAATGTACCTCCTCCCAGACTAGCAGCTTCTAAAAAAACCCAAGATGAACCTGAAATCATTATGTACTGCCACCTCTTAACAGTCTGCAGAAATTCATTTTAAAAATGCTTATGTCTCTCATAAGCACCTCTGTATGTTGTACTGCTGATATAACTGTAATGTTGCAAAAAGATGCTGTTCATTAAAATTATATACTATGATGCTGGCCAAACAGCATCTATTGTTGGTCAATAATAGCCAATTGCAATGTCTAGTTATAATCACCTTTACCTAATCATGGGTTGTTGCTGGTTTGCTTTATATCAGTACTTTTGGCAATTCACAAGGACCTTTATTAGTGCAATATATCCTGCCACCATTGTTTTTTAGTCCATTCCTGTTTCATTATGTTTCTTGAAGAATATATGTTAGTCTTCAGTAAACAGGCTTTTGCAGACAATGTACTTGTACTTTGTTGGTTTTTGGTTTTATCTGAGTACAAATAAGTACTTGTATTTTTTGTGTGCTTTTGTATATTTCCTGGCTTTCAGAAGCAAAACATAAAAACCCCACCTCCTATAGCTTTGCCAGATGACACTTTTTTACAGATACAGTATTGTAATTGCTGAATGACTGCATCTAGTAATTTACATTCTCTTTCTTGTTCACAGTGGGCTGAACTGCAGATGGCAAAATCCTTGAGGCTTGTTGCTTGTAACAGGCTGATGACTTCACCTATCTCTTTCCTCTAAATATCAAGTCCTTCCAAGAAAATGGAGAAAGTGCAGTTTCTTTCATTTCCTAGCCATGTCCCTTCCTTGTCTGAAAGGTTTATGTATTTTTTGTAATTGACTTTTTTCCTGTTCTGCAGACAGAGGTGCTCTTCTTCCACTGCCTGTTCTGGCTGGGGTACTGCACATACCAATAGTACAAGCTGACTATATTTCTGGCTCTTAAAACACAGACTGGCCTATAGTTGTAAACTGCAACACCTATATGCTGCTGGAAAGGGGATGGGGAGGAGACTGTGGCCTGTAATAAAACTTGCAGTCCTGTTGGGATAATTTTTTAGAGTCTAGAGCATTTGTGGTTATTCTGTGCATTCCAAGTTAGTAATGATAGAATGTCATGGTTTGCAAAGTACAAACTGTCACTGAGGTAAGTGACAGTCACTGTCACTGAGGTAAGAAAGTGATTAATAGTTTGGTGAGGGCAGCAATAATCTCTGTTTCATAGTACCTGATGGAGACATAAAGTCTGGGCAAAATGTTTGGCATATACCAAAAAACCCAGAGGAAAAGGAGAAGTCAAAGTCTGGAAAAAAATTAGCAAAATGGCAAACTGAAGAATTATTTTATGGGGTAAGATGTTAAAATTGCTCCCAAAAATAAAATAATAAAAAACAAAAAAACAAACAAACAAAAAAAAAACCCCACCAAAAACAAGAGGTATAGGCTTTCTGGCAAGAGGGAAAATTGAACTAGGTTTTCTCAGAGCAACAAAAAGGATTCTTCTCTTTGAATCAGTAAAACATCAAAATAGTAAAATATGTAATGAATGAACTGAGAAAAATAACATATTGGACTAACAGGAAGCAGAAGATTTAGAGAACTGTGGTAGATGGAATGGAGTTTGGATTTTATGTAGATAGGCATGGCAACTCCTGTCTTAAACAATAAAAACTTTCATGTACTATCAAAGAAAATTAGCAGTTAATAAGTCAAGTCAATCTATCAGTTTTTCTCTATGTTAATTTAAAAGAAGTAGTATATCAGAACAGCAAATACTAGTATCCTCATTGTATGAATAACAACTGTTTTGTGAAGTCCAGTGATTTTAGTATTAAACAATAAGTTTGAGAAATGGCATTTACTAGAGTCATGTGTTTGTTTACTAGAACCTGAAATTACCTCAGATTGCCATGTAGTAAAATCTTTCTATACCAATAGATTATAAAGAGGGAAAGTAAGAAGAGGAAAAATAAGAGAAAAAGGATGGGTTGGAAAGGTGGTATACACAACATTGGAACGATATTATTGAAGAGTTTCTTAATCAGTTACAAAGATATTTAACCTTGAGAGCAGTTTATACTTTAAAAGTGTTACACAGCATCCTCTATGAGACTGTAAGGCTGACAAGCTGGAAAAAAAATGACAGTACAATAATAACTGTGTGCAATTCATTCATATATTGTGCAAAATATTACAGGTAGCCCTCTGTTTAGCTCCCAAAGATCTGAGAAAGGCTCTGTGAGCAAGGGGCAGCAAACTGTCAGGAAAGATGAAGTTTAGCCTATTACAAATATTAGGAAGCTATCATTTACATAAATGACTATAAGATTCTACATTACATTTCTAGCCAAATATTTAACTGATGCTCTCAAATAAGTGTAATGTGAGTAGAAAACATCTGATTGAATTGCTCTTATATAATAAAATACTGAAGACTGTGCTAGCTAAACTTCAAACTGCCACTAGATGGTGACACTAACTTTGAAACAGGCTGAGCTTGCTGAGGTATGTAGCTTTTTCCTGCTATTGAAGCACAGCGCTGAAAACTGCATTTCAGACTGGTATATATAGTCTGGAAGCAGTAATACCCACCAGCTGTGTAACACTGGAAAAAAGTGTAACCATTTTTTCTTTCAAATTAATTTTTAGAGCCATTTCTGAGTAAAGATCATTCAGCCATCCTACCTTACTGTCTTACTTCTTCAGAATGCATTGCATTTTGTACATTAGCGAGGATGTAAATGTCATAGCACTACAATTTTATAGCTCATTACTAGAAAGGACAATACTAGACATAGTTTGGAGCACTTTAGGAAGCTGCAAAGCAGATTGGAGGGAAAGAATTTATGGAAATGTTCCATTCAAGTATGTGTATTTACATATTTCCTACCATCTCAGCAGCATTGTGCAATAGATTATGGTTTGCAGATTAGAACTGCAGGTTTTGGCATTGGGAAGGGTATGTAATTTTGTGAAAGTGCATGTCATACATAATATGAGCTACATTTGAAATTCTATTCAGTAAAATATTTTACTAGACATTAAAACACACACATATGTGTTTTGCTCAATAAAGGCTACCTAATTATTTTGAGTTCCAAAAATAATTATAAATAATTATTCTACTTATTTCAATGATCTCAACAAAACAACAGCAAATTCCATTAATTTTTGCAGTGGGCAGAATGTCACCTTTGAAGCTTAAATCATTTTTTGGGTCCAAAGCAATACTTGCTTTGGAATTGAAATTTAATTTGGCATCTTCCAAAAGACAACCAAACTAATCTATGCTCTTTCTCCTCCTTCTGCTCCCTTCGCTCCTCTCAGACTGTTAAGGTTACAAATAAATATTTCAAATTTCTAATAAAATCTGTATAATTTAAATATCTACATCTAATGATCATTTTATGTTAGTGACATTTTCTGGCCTTTAAGATGTCTTCTACTGATTGTTGTTGATAGTGGCTGTATATACAGCTCCATTCATCATGGAAAATTCTTCCAAGACCTGGAGTATTATGCTGTAAGGCTTGAGGCCCACTCTTAGTGGACCTTAACAGAGAGTGTCTAATTCCCTCAGTTAGGGACATGCAATCTCCATGAGGTACTGATCTCTGAAGCCCCTCTTTTACATTAGGGTTGCCCCTGTCCTTTTTAGCCTTACTTATCTATGTGTAAGTATTAACAGATAACTCTCTTAACAGATGTCGTCGAGTCTTCCATTTCTTATTTTCCTTAGCTGAAAGAAAATCTATCAATGTTCTTCAACTTAGCAGGCCATTCTGTTCCAAACTTAAGATGTGGTGAATTCAAGGTTAAAGTCTTGTCAAAATCACTGACAGCATGACATAACTCATCTTGGGTTTGCTCAGTTTCCAAACTGGTATCCGTAGAGATTTAAAAGTCAGAGTGAAAGCTGATTAATATCTATCTGATAAAGAGGACTAGATGTCTGTGGTTTCCTAGAATAGCTATTTCTTAGTATGAATAAAACCATTTTCTTTTCTCATTCTATATTGAAATCTTACTTCCCCATTATACATTGAAAGCTTAGTTCCCTTAGGGTAAATATTTCCATAGCTTTGTTTCTTAAGATTATTAGCATGATCATTATCCCTGAACAAATCTGCTAGTCATCAGATGAGGATCAATGTTGTTGTGGTTTAAACCCAGCCACACAGCTCGTTCACTCACTCAACCCCCCTTTCTTGCCCTCCCCTGCTTCCAGAGGGATGGGGAGGAGAATCAAAAGAATGCAACTCCCACAGGCTGAGATAAGAACAGTTTAGTAACTAAGGTATAACACAAATCACTACTGCTACCACCAATAATAACAAGGGAAAAGAATACAGCATCTCACCAACCACTGACAGATAACTCACAACACCCCACCCCAACTCAGCTCCTACCGAATACCTCCTCCAACCCCCTCAGGGCACTAGCCCTTCTGGGAAACAATCAGTTACATCCTGGGCATGACGTGCTATGGTATGGAATACCTTTTTGGTCAGTTTGGGTCAGGTGTCCTGTTCCTGCTTCTTCCCGGCCTCCCCTCCTTCCTGGCAGAGCATGAGACTCACCAAGTCCTTTGTCAGAGTAAAACATTCAAGCCATTCCTGTTATCAGGTTTGTTCCCAGGCCGAAACACAAAAACATAGTGCTGCACCAGTTACTACGAAGAAGAAAAAAGGACTGCCACTTCTAAACCCAGGACAAATGTGTAATTCTGCCTTATGAAATAGACTGATGTATCTGGGAATGTGTCAGCATGATGAACATTAGTGTTTTAATTTGAAACTGAAGTGTGCTTTTCAGGTTAATAGCCCAATTACCTGTGTTTGCTGTGCTTTTGTTGATGTTGTGGAGAAGTCTCTGAGTGCTTGGACTGGATTCCTTTCAGACAAAACTAAATTACACATGCTCTCCAGGAATATGCTTAATGCACATCAGCCGTCAGTTGGCATTTGGTCCCTTGAGCAAGAGTGGACCTAGTTGGAATAACCTATAAAATTCATACACTGTGGACAGTAAGTTCCCAACCCAATTATTCATGTTTGCCAATGTTCTCTTTTTCTGTGCTGACTGATAAATTCATATGGGCTTGTACTATTAAATTCCAAAGATTTTTTGCCTATTTATAAAGTCTGATTTCTATTAGTAATGCCAAATCCCTTAAAATTGCTAGAGAGAGCAATAGGAGCTGTGGGGCAGAATTAAAATCTCAATGGCTAAATAAAAAAATACTCTTATTGCCCAGTAAACCACATATTCAAATATATAATTGGGGATTGGGAAGGGTTAGATGCTATACGTATAAAGTCACTTCTTTAAATTATGAATGCTATTAAAGAAGACCAGATGTCCCACTGAGCTGATTTTGCTCCCAGTATTTTTCTGTAGATACTATACGAAGTAATTATTCTGGCTTCAAAATAATGAAGTCAGCTTAGAAGAGGACAAGCTTTCAATAAACATGCCAAAAATTGCCTCTTTTTAAATGCTGTTTCTTAGAGTTGGCTGAGGAAGTATTATTGTTGTTTATTGCTTTATAAGAAAGCCATTCCAGCTAACTAGTTTGTCAAGATTATTGACCCACAAGAAAACAGCACTTGTTATAGAAACAAAACTGTAGTCCAAGCTTTAGATAATTTGATGTAAACACTGTTTGTAATTAGTGATACTGAAAATTATTTATGCCAATAAATACACTGATATGCCCCTACCTCATTTTTCAAGCCTGGCACTGCACACAGGGTGGGTGTTCTCAAGTCATTATTTCCCAATGAGAAGCAGGGAATGAGACAAAATATACTCTCCATATACCTTCTTATTTTTAGTATAATATTTCTATATTTTTTAAGCTAATTTTTCAAAACATCATAAAATTGACTACCTTATAATTACTTCCTTGAAAGGCATCTGCATTGAAAAGTCTGAACCACCAAGTATACCTCCTTTGTTTCTACCTCCTATATGTTTTCTTATTTCTGCAGTGTTCCATCATGATCATGCTGCATGTGTTTACATAAATGGAAGTACTTTTCATGTGCAAGATTTCATTTCTACTCTTCACTTTCTGTCAACTCTTACCTTTACTCAGGATTTAATTTTTTCTTAGTCAGTCAGAACATGATTTGTAAGTTATCACTCCCTCATTTATTTAACCTATATATCTGCAAAGCAGGGTGTTTCCTGCAGGGAAGCCTACAGGAATTCTAGAAACAAGAGTCTGTATCATCAGGTAATGAAAGAAAAGATATAATATACTCTATATTGCCCTAAAATGTGTCTCAGTATGTTTCTATTGATGCAGAAAGACAATTGCCATTCCTTTTATTCAGTGCTGGAAAAGCTGGTTATATGGCCATGAATGGTGCTGTTGATGGATGTTTTACACTATATGTACTTCGCTTGCTAGATAGAAGAATGTTTTACTGGAACCGTGAAGTCAGAGAACTAAAGTTATTTGTTTTAATAAGAGAAGAATGTCCTAACTTTGTGATCATAGGAGCCATTAATAATCTAAGACAGGCTTCTTTTGCTTATAACCAAAAAAATACCAGACAGCAAACCCAAAACTTTTCCTGTTAACTCTGTTTATCATACTTTACAGGGTTTATTTCTCCCTTTGCATATACTATTTATTATTTAAGAGATAGAAGGAAAGAGGAGAGAGATGTTTTCAGAATAGATTAGAGGAAAAGAGAGACTAAATGCTGCAGAAAGAAACTGTCATCCTATTATCATACATCAAAAATTACAGAGAAAAATTATTCAGAATGGTGCTGAATAAGTGAGAAGTAATGCTATCTGTATATATTAGATTTGAGGTATTGTCTGCTCCAGTTGCTTAGATAAAAATAAACAACATCCTCTGGCTAGCACTTGCAATTTTCTTTAGCCAATGACACTTATATTAAGCTTTCCCCCAAAATAATGAGAAATACTCAAGTTCTTGAAAATGCAAGATTATAATATAAATGTTAACACAAACATTATTACATGACTCAAGTAAATTCCAACACAGGGACAAAATGTGGGAAGGAAAGGTCCATAAGATTCAATATGTGCTTGACAAGAAACATATCAAGCCTCAAAGGTGTGGTTTCAAAGACTAGTCTTGAAGTTCAGTAGGGAGACAGACAAATATAATTAAGCTCATGTATACTGACATGTTATAATGACATGTAAGATATACCAGTAGTTCAGCCTTATAGCTTACATGTGGAAGTTCAAAACTAATGCTGATAAATTGTTTTGTGATTGTTATTCATGGTTTATATTGGCAGTAACTTGAGTTCTACAGCAGCGTGACCAGCAGGTTGAAGGAGGTGATCCTGCCCCTCTACTCTGCTCTCGTGAGACCTCACTTGAAGTCTTGTGTGCAGTTCTGGTGTCCCCAACATAAAAAGGACATGGAGCTGTTGGAACAAGTGCAGAGGAGGCCCATGAAGATGATCAGGGGACTGGAGCACCTCCCATACAAAGACAGGCTGAGAAAGTTGGGACTGTTTAGCCTGGTAGGAAGAGAAGTCTGCATGGAGACCTCCTAGCAGCCTTCCAGTATCTGAAGGGGGCNCATGAAGATGATCAGGGGACTGGAGCACCTCCCATACAAAGACAGGCTGAGAAAGTTGGGACTGTTTAGCCTG
>NDXB01002626.1:3549-15321 GCA_002631895.1 Agapornis roseicollis
TAGAGCAGTTGACGTCATCTACCTGGACTTGTGCAAAGCATCCGACACTGTCCCACACAACATCCTTGTCTCTAAATTGGAGAGACATCAATTTGATAGGTGGGACACTCAGTGGATAAAGAACTGGTTGGATGGCCACACGCAAAGAGTTGTGGTCAATGGCTCAGTGTCCGGCTGGAGACCAGTGACGAGTGGTGTCCCTCAGGGATCGGTGTTGGGACCAGTCTTGTTCAACATCTTTGTTGGTGACCTGGACAGTGGGATTGAGTGCGCCCTCAGCAAGTTTGCCAATGACACCAAGCTGTGTGATTGGGTGGATCCGCTGGAGGGCAGGAATGCCATCCAGAGGGACCTTGACACGCTTGTGAGGTGGGCTGATGCCAACCTCATGGAGTTCAACCATGCCAAGTGCAAGGTCCTACACCTGGGTCGGAGCAATCCCAGGCACAGCTACAGGTTGGGCAGAGAAGAGATTGAGAGCAGCCCTGCGGAGAAGGACTTGGGGGTGTTGGTTGATGAGAAGATGAACATGAGCCGACAGCAGTGTGCGCTTGCAGCCCAGAAAGCAACCGTATCCTGGGCTGCATCCAAAGGAGTGTGACCAGCAGGTCGAAGGAGGTGATCCTGCCCTTCTACTCTGCTCTCGGGAGACCTCACCTGGAGCATTGTGTGCAGTTCTGGTGTCCTCAACATAAAAAGGACATGGAGCTGTTGGAACAAGTCCAGAGGAGGCCACGAGGATGATCAGGGGACTGGAGCATCTCCCATACGAAGACAGGCTGAGAAAGTTGGGGTGTTCAGCCTGGAGAAGAAAAGGCTGCGTGGAGACCTCCTAACAGCCTTCCAGTATCTGAAGGGGGCCTATAGGGATGCTGGGGAGAGACTCTTCATTAGGGACTGTAGTGACAGGACAAGGGGTAATGGGTTCAAACTTAAACAGGGGAGGTTTAGATTGGATCTAAGGAAGAAATTCTTTCCTGTGAGGGTGGTGAGGCACTGGAATGGGTTGCCCAAGGAAGTGGTGAATGCTCCATCCCTGGCAGTGTTTAAGGCCAGGTTGGACGAAGCCTTGTGTGGCATGGTTTAGTGTGGGGTNGATCTAAGGATTCTTTCCTGTGAGGGTGGTGAGGCACTGGAATGGGTTGCCCAAGGAAGTGGTGAATGCTCCATCCCTGGCAGTGTTTAAGGCCAGGTTGGACGAAGCCTTGTGTGGCATGGTTTAGTGTGGGGTGCCCCTGCCTATGGCAATGGGGGTTGGAACTGGATGATCTTGGGTTGGACTTGATGATTTTAGAGGTCCCTTCCAACCTGGTGATTCTGTGATCTTAAGGTCCTTTCCAACCCTAGCTATTTAATGATTCTATGATTCCTCTAGTTTCTATTGGAGCATCTAAGTGCAAACTTTTAGAAGCACGAATCTGAACAGTTCTGCATGTTGCAGATATGGACCATGTTCCACCATGCACCAGAGCTCAGGAGAGGAAAGGGAAAAAGTTCTGGAGAATTTCTTCATCTAAACTGGGTAAAAAGTATTTGCTGTTTTGTATTTTTAAAGGAACAAATGCAGGATACTGTCCCTGCAATAAAAATCATAAAATCTGTGCCAGTTGTTTGCTTGGAGGTCTCCCACAGCAATTGGTCACCCATTCCATCAATCATACAGTTAGAAAGAGAACACAAGAAAACCTAAAGCCAACAGATGAGCAGCAGCAGTCAACATTTGTCAGAATATGCTAATTTATCACCATGTGAATCACATGTATTGGAACGAGATGATCTTAAGGTCCTTTCCAGTCCTAACTATTCTATGATTTTATATCAATCTGAAGATGAAGCCAGCTTCATGGTCCAGAGATCAGAGGAGACATTCCTCAGTCTCCCAGGAAGTATGTGTTGTCTATGTACATATAATATTGGCACTCACTATGAACTCCTTCTCAGTGAGGGTTGCCAAGAGAAACATCAGGCATACAATTGTGTGATACGTACTCCTAAACAGACAGTAAAACTCGGTATGATACAAAGGTGGATCTATACTCAATTCCAGACTGAACTGAAAGACCTCGCCTCTTGCATACACAATAAGAAACCACCACATCCTCAGAGTCCAACTCTGCCAGCTGAGTCACTGAACTCTGGCCCTCCAGAGATTTCTCTCATGCAAGGTTGGCCTTGCTAGGGAGGAATACAAGATCTGCCCTTTTTTCTGTTGCTTCTGTCTATAGCAGCTGCTTTCTGAGGTAATGCATTGAAGAGAAAAAAGCATAAAAACAGGGGAAAAAAAAGATAAAATAATAGATACAGAGAAAAAGGAAAAAGAGGAATATAGTTAATAGATCATTATTTATTCAACAGAAACCTGATTATATGTTACAGCCATAGTTGTTACATTACACAATTGGTTCTTAGAATTACAATAAATCAAAATATGATACCATAGCCACCTGAAAAAAACATCATTAGGATAGATACTGGTGTAAATGCATGTGAAATAACCAATTTATACTAGCTAATCTGCTTTGCAATACTCACAATCACAAGGGTAATGAAAATCCTTGAGAATACAAAATAGAGATTACCTATCAATAGCAAGTATTTCTGTCCTTCCCCCACACACAGGACAGCTAACCTGGGAGTCAATTGCCACAACTCCAGCAACTCATTAATAATGTATTACAGCATGAAATATTCAGAGAATATGGGTTAATAATGCCAGTATAAACCAGGAGAGACAGCCCCGCATTCATCATTTGCTAATGTTCAGCCTTAAACCAGACCAGAGTGGGAGACACAAGATAAACGACAGAGCCAGACAGGTTTGTAGTTAAAAACATGATAACTTACCACAGTCTTCCACTGATGCTGAGCTAGAAAGGAGGGAACATGATTTATTGACATTATCTTGGTTTATTTTTGTTTAAAAGCTTGGCAATGGAAAGTGAAGTGATACTGAAAAAGACTGTGCAGAGTCCTGGTAGGAGACTTGATATATCCTTGTAAAATAGAGTTAGCAAACATGTCTGTGCAGGCTTTCAAGCAAAATGGTGAGTAAGGAAAGAAATGATCTTTAACTGATCAGTTTCTTATTGATGCACTCACCTCTATGGGGGGTATGTACAAGTGGGGGGAAGGGAAAAAAGGGGAAAAGGCTTAACATGAGGGTATTTCTATAGTCAAACCATTCTTTAGTGTTCTAAGCTGCAGACACTGTATCATGTCAGCCATGACTTTTGCAGTCTCTGACAATTGTGGTGAAATCTGTGCCCCCCAGCACTCAGACAGAGATTATATTTGACAGGCTGTTGAAGGAAAATGGAAGGGAAGAGAGCTTGGCATCAGGCAGACATACCCACCAGCAGAAAGTTCTACAGCTCATTTTTGCTTCCCTGGGAGTGAACTCTTGTTTTTCTTTAAAATAGTCCACATAAACTGTGAGACTCCAGAAACCTTGGAAAAATTACAGAGGTCCTGGGGAGCCTGTTGTAAAAATGACTGAACAGCAAACATTCAGGAGCGAAAATGTTCAGAAACAGCTAAGAAAAAGGCCTTAGCCTTGGTCAAGCAGGCAGAGTATGAGGAGACAGTCTGCAGTGAAAAAGATTCCTTTGACTCAGTGCTTTCTTGGTAAGCCATCTCTCAGCTCCTGGTACTGATGACAAGCACAAGCTAGGAAGACAAGCCAGAATCAGGAGACGAATTACTAGGGAAGAGGATGTAATGCATTCTTTAAGACACAAGCTGAGTTGATATGGAGTAACACAAAAACCTATTTTCTGAAGCTGAAGCTTTTCAAGTATTTTATTGTTATTATTATTTTTTAGAAAAGAAAAAAAACCCATCTGAGTGAAACCCCTCGATTTACCTTGTTCTGTTCAAATACAGCAAAAGGTTTATGTAAATACGTTGTTTTCTCTAGAATTGTCATCTGGCTTTGCTTTTTATTATGTATTAATACATTCATCTAGGGAAAAAAATTAAATTCCTACCTTGGCAAATCCTCCGGAAGTAGAAAGTTAAACCGGAGGAATTAGAGCTTGTATTGTCTTCTGGAGAATCTCATCAGAGCAGATCCTTTTGCTAACTTTCATTATATAAGCTTTTCTGTACTTTCCACAGCCTCAGTAGGAAACAAGTGAATCAATAAAGTGAGTACAGGCACTGACCATGGAATCAGAGCTTAGAGCTAATCCTCTCTCTGTATTGAGAGGCAGGAGGAAAAGAAGTCAAGATACAGTTTTGTAGTGTCTTGCTCTATCATTTTAACTTGAGTGATAACCTGGAACTTTCTGATTTGGAAAATGTGGCAATATCAGGCTACTCAAATTCCTTCTTTCCTTCCCTCTCCATGACTAATTAGAAAATGGTCATGACTCTATGAACTCCCTTCCTTCATTGTCCCTTGATATCCCTTAGCAGCACACTTACGTGCTGGTCAGGTGGAAGAGTACATCCCTCCCCACACACCAGCCACGTGGGTCTTCAGGTTTTGCCTGGCTGCCCTTGACATCATTGGGGTTAGACACCTCTACCTATGCATAGGGACATTCAGCTACGTTCGCTCATGCCACAGCTCCCTCTTCCCTTCCCAAAGCCACACTCCACCTTGCTCCTTCTGGCACTGCAACATTGCACCAGGCTGTATTTCCCAACATCACCCTCTCCCTCCTGTATCGTATGCTGTGGTGTCCTGCCTCTCTTGGCCTTTGCCCAGCAACAGGACAGAGAAGGCCATGGCCAAAGAAACTCAGTGGTCATATTGAGCTGTCATGTCTGTGAAGTCTTTTTTCTGTGCCACTTGCTGTTGTAACTATATTGAGAAGAAAATCAGGACTTCCTCAAACTAGAATTTAAATTGTATTATTTTTTTTTTTTAAGTTCAAAGCTGTGAATTTTCAGAGTCTGCATCCGAGATTTGGTAATATCCATTTGCAAAAAAAAAAATTCGTAGCAAGTTGTTGATGAAGGTGGTTTTCATTCCTTCAATGACTCTTCAAGAACAAATCAAGTATTTCCTAGACATTTTGAGCCTCCACCCCAGATCCCCCAGACCACATGCAGTTATCTGATTCTCTATAAGGACTTTCCTGTGTAACCCACAGAAACCCAGCCATTCCCAAGCTACTCAGCTTCATGGCTCCACACTCTCAGTACCCCTCCGACTTAACTGCTTTGCAGGCTTCTCCCATTTCCATTCTTTGCATGACTGATTCTCTTTCCATTTTTTGCTGTCTTACTTTCTTTCCCCACACACATATACACCTCTTCTTACAGCCAACTGGCCATTTTCTAAACCAACGATACTCCTGTGAGGTTTCCACATGGATGAGCTCTGTGCTTTGTCTGTCACATATCACTACAGCAGTGCCTGCATTGCCAAAATAATCTCCACATCTCATGCCTGACCTTTCTTTTTGTTCTGATGAGAGGGGTAGAAAAACATTAAAGGGCAATAGAAGACACATCTCCTTGTGCTTTTCTTGCACACTGTATGCCTTCCTTTCTATTCTCAAATCCTTTCTGCATTAGAAATTCTGTATTGTTGTGATCTCCAATAAAAGATCCATTTTCAGCACCTGTGATGTGACTCTATTTCAGTCTCTCCTCTTTTCCAGCTCACACATTTTGTCCCCTTTCTTCTTGCCATTTTTGCAACAAAAAGGAACTCTCTGTGTTATATCAAAGCAAGATCTTCCTAGGGAACCATTCAATTGACTTCCTTAAAACCTCAGGTTGTGAGTGCTGCATGTAGAGGCTCTTCAAAACATACTGGCACTAATATTTTAAAAGAGTTCCCTCTCCCCTTCTCTCCCACTGGTTCTGCTGAGGGAGTTTGGGCAGTGTGAGGACTTGGATATTTTCCCTCTTCTCTTTGTAAACAGTTTATAGGGAATAGAGCTCAGGTGTGCAAACCTGCAGTAGGTACTGAACATAAATGAGACATAAGCCTGGATCCAAATATCAGCAATATCTGTGAAAGACTGTGACAAAACCCAACCACAGTGAGAGTTTTCCCTTGGTTTGATTGTCAAGGAATATGTGTGCTATCATTGATCACCAGTTGGGCATTAAAGTATCGGGGCTTTCTTTCCATTTTACTTCCCCAATGCAATTAAAGTACTCTCACATTTGGTTCTCTGACACTGAAGTGAGAAATCAGATGGTTTCACAAAGACTAAAAGAAACAGGACTTTGGGCTAAACTCATCATTTTTATAAGTCTTTCTGTAACTGTAATGATTCCCTTCCACTGGCACATATTCAGCAGTGTGAATGTGCCCTGTCTGTTGAAGGTTTCCTTTTTATAAGTATGCTCTTTTGGATGCGTGGATGAATGCACTCTCCTCAGCTCTGGCTGACAATAGTCATGGCCCTTGCCCATATAGGAAACCCTGAAGCAGACGAGGTAAGCCCCCCGTTCCCTTCTGAGGTTCCTGCTGCACAGGGTCACTGTTGGCTGTAGACAGCAGGCAGCAAAATAGATCTCTCTATTAGTTTAAAATGACAGAATATGTCATATCAAGGAATGTGAGTGCGTGTGTGCATGTGTGTGTACCCGTTGTAATATCAAAAGGAATTAAAATAATGATGCACAATGAATATAAATATTTGCAACAGAATTATTTGATTGTTCTGGGAAAACACATCTTCCATTTTTAATCATGATAATTAATTTCAAAGATTAAGAGGATCCATAGACAAAAGCATTAGGATTAGAAGGAGGATATGCATTTTACTGGCCATTTGGGTTCATAGAATTTTTTCATATTAATTTTAAAAGCATAGATGATTAAGATATAAAAATAATACTTTATATACTGTAGTGCTTTTCATCTTCAAAGCATTTTGTAAACATTACCTTGGTTGCAGAAGACTTGAGAAGAAACAGATTTCACTTTATAAAAGAAAATGATGCAGTTGCTTCCATATTAAACTGCAGACAAAAGACATCTCTGCCATTCATGTCAAGTTACTAGTAAGTATTAAACTGGAAACAGATGTGCATCAAGGAAAGTTACTATTGAAAAAGAAAAATCTAGCTGTCTCAAGTTATAAAAATGAAGTCTTAAGGAAAGGGGGATAAGTATCTACATATCTTCATGGGTCAGACAAGGTGAAATTCATTCTGGTGCACAAAGGTTTGAGTGGGATGTAATTGGTGCATAGATCCTACCTGGCCTTCTGATGAATTTCACCCACAGTGTCCATATAAATGGTTGTACATTAGCTATTGCACAGTTCATTGCAAAACCAACCTATCTTTCTCCTTGGTTCATCTCAGTCCAACCATGAAAATGCACAACCTAAACCATTCTTGCCTACTGACCCTGTTAAACGGGCATGCAGAGCCTGTCATGGACAACTGAGTTTCTGCCCAGTGTGTCCTAACTGTTACCATTTGGTAATGTCCTTTCAAGAAGATCTTCCCCAAATATTTTAATTCCTAGCCATGATGTGTAAAGATCAGTGTCAAACTGCCTTTTGTGCCATTCACGAAGCAAACTGCAGACACGTCCCTCATGCAAACTGCAGACACGTGCCTCAGCAATGCTGGGCTCACCTTCTCGTTTTGCTGTCATGGTGTAACACTGCTGATTTCTGCTATCTTGTGAATAGAGTAATGGAGCCAAGATGTTGCTTTCAAAGTGCACCTTTGACTCTTCATGAGTCCCTTGACACCTAAACTCCCTCAAAACCCGGGAGAGAATGTGTGTGACTCACTTTGCCCATCATCTTTGACCTCAAACTGCTGGAGCAGCTCCTGTTGGTCTCTCTGGAAAGCCCTTGCTCTGGTTGAAAGGAGCACTCCATAATCTATCTGCATCCTCCAAACACAAATTACATGTCTAACATCCTGTGATAACTACAGATCATTTGGGGTACTCTGCTGGGCACTGCCGGAGCCCTGACCTTAGTCAACCACTATGGTTCATTGAAGCAGCACGGCTCACAATGCTAAACACCATATAGCCTCAGGCTCTTGCAGTACCACCTGATTCACAACCACAGATCTGGAGAACAGCTGTGGAAACAGCCTCTTGCAGATTGTACGAGCATGTAGCTTAAATAACTAAGAGAAAAAAAAACACATCCAAACCCTTTAATTGGTTTAGTCTCTAAAACACAAGGAAGAAAAAGGGAGGAAGAAACAGCAATCTGAACTGCTTACTTACAGATATGGATACGTTTAGCTCATTGTGTACACTAGTCTGTGCTTTCTAAAATCTTTCCTTGTTAAGAACTCAAGCAAATTACCACTGAAGAGCTCTTATCTACAGTGTATTATAAGAAGTCAGCAGAAGACTGATTCAGCCGTGATGGAGAAGAAGTGCCTTGCAGCTCTGCCTGAGTGTGCAAGTTCAAACAGGCTGGAATAATTATAATGAGTTGTTTGCAGTGCTGCTTGGCTGTGAGGTGTTTGTTGTGCTTTTTTAATTGCTAAGTCCTTCTGTAGCACAATTTACTTTCATTTGATCGTTCCAGTCACCAATGACATTTAGAAAGAAAGAGTCTGTGTGAGATATGGTGATTACTGGAACAGTTACTATTCAGTGAGCAGAATAATACACTGTGGAAAAAGAAAAACTCAAAAGGGGTTGCATCTGTGAGATGTGAATATAAAGCCTGATTGCTACAATTAAAGAAAAACCCCTCAAGTACCTGAAAGTTAGCTGGTGACACAATGCAATAACTCTAATTTGATCACATTTGCCATATGCACAGAAAAATGCACAACCCAAACTAGGACTCTGTCTACCTGCTGCTTTAAAAGTTAGTATACTAAATTGCACTGAAAATGTGCCAAATGAGCCTGAAGGGAACATCTGAATTGGGGGGCAGTAGAAAATGGAGATTTGGAACCATTTAAGAGCATTTCATGGTAAAACCTAAAAGCCACACTCCTACTATTAGAAAGTTTACTGACTAAAAAAATAACTGGTCTTAACTGAAAAGTGAAAGCAGCTAAAAGGTACGTGAGTATGCATGCACATAAATCACATATACATATCCACTCAAAGGTAGTGTGCATAATACATATAATACATGGATATATATTATAGATATATTGCATACACATACACACTTACTGGACCAGAAAATAGGGTAGTTCAGACTTGTTTGAGAAAACTGCTAAGACAGAAAAATAACAAGAAGTACCAGAAGTTTCTGGTGTTTCCTGCTCTTTGAAGAGATTGTGATGGGACACAAGAGGAGAACATTTTCACAGTGAGAGCAATCAAGCACTCGAATAAAGTCCCCAGCGAAGTGGTGTACTCCCCAGTGTTAGACATCATTAAGATTCAGCTAAACAAGGTAGTGGGACATCAAGTCTAGGTCACACTTTGCCTATGAAGGTTGGACTAGGTCCTTCCCAACCTGGTATATATTTTGGTTGATCGATGAGAAGATGAACATGAGCCAACTGCAGTGTGCGCTTGCAGCCCAGAAAGACATCTGTATCCTGGGCTGCATCAAAAGGAGCATGACCAGCAGGTCGAAGCAGGTGATCCTGCCCTTCTACTCTGCTCTCTGGAGACCTCACCTGGAGCATTGTGTGCAGTTCTGGTGTCCTCAACATAAAAAGGACATGGAACTGTTGGAACAAGTCCAGAGGAGGCCACGAGGATGATCAGGGGACTGGAGCATCTCCCACACGAAGACAGGCTGGGAAAGTTGGGACTGTTCTGCCTGGAGAAGAGAAGGCTGCGTGGAGACCTCCTAGCAGCCTTCCAGTATCTGAAGGGGGCCTATAGGGATGCTGGGGATGGACTCTTCATCAGGGACTGTAGTGACAGGACAAAGGGTAACGGGTTCAAACATAAACAGGAGAGGTTTAGATTGGATCTAAGGAAGAAATTCTTTCCTGTGAGGGTGGTGAGGCACTGGAATGGGTTGCCCAAGGAAGCTGTGAGTGCTCCATCCCTGGCGGTGTTCAAGGCCAGGTTGGATGAAGCCTTGTGTGACATGGTTTAGTGTGAGGTGTCCCTGCTTATGGCAGAGAGTTGGAACTGGATGATCTTAAGGTCCTTTCTAACCCTAGCTATTCTATGATTCTATGATTCTGTGCCTTCTACAGCACCTTGCCCTTAACAAGTGATGATGTTAAATATGTGTGTCACAAAAGCTATGGTATTTCAAACACTTTGATCCCTAACTGTGAAGAGTGTAGTGAAATGTATGAACGAATCTGCTGTGTCTCTGTGCCTGTCTGCACAGCCAAGTAAACACCAATGCCAAGGTGAAGGCCAGTGATCCTCCAAGTTAGGATGGGTATGCTGCATCCTCTGTCATTGCTTTTTAATCCCCTCTCACCCTTGTGTTTTATTTGCTCTTGTTCTTTGGGAACAGGAGCTGTTCCTGGCTGTGTGTCTGCATGGGGCAATAGTGGGCTTATCTCTGCTGGTTGTTTTGTTATAGCAAATAAATCTCAAAGAACAACAATAATAATAATGCAAGGCAGAAAAGGAAAATGGTGGCAATTTAGGACAACATAACAGAAGGCTCAAAAATTTCATTTTTGGGGGACCTTGCTTGCAATCCTCTCCTTCAAATAGTTAGACTCAGCTGCTCATCACAGGGTCTTCATGCAATGATTCAGAGCTGAGGTGTACAATAGGCTAATTATACTGCTGGTTGTGGTCCAGTGCTGACTTAAATTTGCAGCTTATTAGAGAGCTTATTGGATTGCCAAACCGAGCATTTCTTAGAATAAACAGTTTTGCCTTAATTTTGCTGAAACTTCACGTGTTTATAATATGATGGTTAAAGGCAATAAAATTTCATCATGGTAAATATCATAAGCTTTGAAAGTTCAGTAAGGCAGAACTAATATAGTTTTAAAGCAGAAGGCTTTCCTCCAACACATGGAGCTTGCTGAGAAAACCAGCCATTAGTCCAGCTGGAGGGAGAGAGAGCATAATGGATTTGGTCATAGTGTAACACCCAGATGATGCTGGGGATCTTGGCTCTTGGGCTGTGTCTACGGACAACACTTCTTCCTGCAGCAGCTCCTCTGCAGTGGTATTTGGGTTTATAAGAGGGAAGTAGCCAAGTGTTTGGAATCTTCTGCTCCTCCTGCATCTGAGACCCAGTTTTGACCTGGACTGGGTTCAGGCTATGAGGGAAAGGAAAAATCTGGAACTGGTTGTAAACCTGTGAAGTCTCCTGGACATGTAACCAGGTTTCTAGCTGAACAACAGGAAGCAAATTCTGATCCCATCTATATATCTACAGCTTTCTGTGGTTCAGAAATAAAGCTTTTTTTTGTGCGTTTCTGTGTAAGGAAGACTGAAAAATGGGGTTTCATTTGAAGAATTCTGATATTTAAACACTTGTTACAAATTGGGATAAAAAATAAAAAAAATAAAAATTTTTGGAAAACAAAAGCTTCAAACACATATTCATCTATAAATGTCAAGTTGCACTGTTTTATTCTAAGATGTTTAGACTGTCTCTGACTGATGGAATTTGTTTGAGTGTATTGACACCTTGGGATTTGGTTATTGGTGCTTGTGCTGGCACCCTAACATTTTCTGGTGTTCAGCCCATACTTCAGTTATGCAGAAATGGATTTCAGTCCCTCATGGGGCTTGTAGTCCAATGAGGTCAAAGAATCTGTAATGAGTGAACAAAACGTAATGGGGCTCACTCTGATCACTCAGATGAGGAGTTTTAGATTGGCTTTCTCCAATCAAACATTTTCCTTTCCTTTAACTGATGGACAGGGGTAGAGCAGTTGACATCATCTACATGGACTTGTGCAAAGCATTCGACA
>NDXB01002628.1:25441-35903 GCA_002631895.1 Agapornis roseicollis
CAACAAAACAAACAAAAAACAACAGCCCAAACCTTGTCCACAAACAACAAGAAAAAAGAACACTACCATCAAAGACCTTTTTTCTGAAACAAACCAAAAAACAAACAAGCAAAAAAGAAAGTCCAGAAAGGGAAGTCCAAAATGACATTAAATATTTCTGGAGAGTGTGTCAGCTGAAATAGCTGTTGAATGAGCACAGTATTTCTTTTTCCATTACTAAATATTCACTTGTTTCTGTACCTGTTTACTGGAAATTATATTGTACTCTATGTTCAGCTGGCCACTAACATATTCACAGAATCATAGAATCATAGAAAAGTTTGGGTTGGAAAGGACCTGAAGATCATCTAGTTAAAAGCGGGACACCTCACACTAAACCATGTCACACAAGGCTTCATCCAACCTGGCCTTGAACACCGCCAGGGATGGAGCACTCACAACTTCCTTGGGCAACCCATTCCAGTGCCTCACCACCCTAACAGGAAAGAACCTCCTCCTTAGATCCGATCTAAACTTCCCCTCTTTAAGTTTTAACCCATTAACCCTTGTCCTATCACTACAATTCCTAAAGAAAAGTCCATCCCCAGCATCCCTATAGGCCACCTTCAGATACCGGAAGGCTGCTAGGAGGTCTCCATGCAGCCTTCTCTTCTCCAGGCTGAACAGACCCAACTCTCTCAGCCTGTTGTCATACGGGAGATGCTCCAGTCCCCTGATCATCCTCGTGGCCCTCCCCTGGACTTGTTCCAACACTTCCATGTCCTTTTTATGTTGAGGACACCAGAACTGCACACAATACTCCAGGGGAGGTCTCATGAGAGCAGAGTAGAGGGGAAGGATCACTCCCCTCGACCTGCTGATCATGCTCCTTTTGATGCAGCCCAGGATACGGTTGGCTTTCTGGGCTGCAAGCACACACTGTTGGCTCACGTTCATTTTCTCATCGACCACCCCCATCCACAAGCCCTTCTCAGCAGGACTGCTCTGAATCTTCTCTTTTGCAAATTAATTTTAAAAATGTAGAATAGTAAGGAATAAATAAGGTTATTCTGAGAATGAATAAAAAGCTAGTTGAAAAGTAATACTGTTTTAAAATTTTCATTATTATAGTGAACATACACACTATTTGTTGGTGCCTTAATCAGCTAAATTAAATTAGGTGAAAGTTCTGTTACTTAGATTTAGCTGAAAGTGCATGAATAAAAACTTATAGTCCTGAGAATCCTCTCAGCACGCCAAAGGTTCTTTAATACACAGTAAGTAAGAAACAGTAGGAACAAAGATACTAGTGCCCTTGTCTTCCAGGTGTTTCTTTTATTGCTGTGACCTGCTGCAGCTCAGAATTCCATCTGACACCCACCATACCTCCAAAACAACCTGAATAAGGTTTATGGAAATATCAGCAGTTTTCAAGAAATTGTGAAGCAAACAATAGCTGACAAAATATGGTGTGAATTTTAACATTGTAGAATCATAGAATGGTTAGAGCTGGAAGGGACCTAATTCCAACTCCTGTACCATGGAACATGTTCCACTAGACCAGGTTGCTCAAAGCTCTGTCCAACCTGGACTTGACCACTCCCAGTTATGGGGCAGTCACAGCTTCTCTGGGCAGCCTGTTCTGTGCCTCACTACCCTCATATTAAAGAGTATCTTCCTAATGTCTGTTGTAGAAATTTGTTATTATGTCTCCCCTGAGCCTTCTCCAAGCTGAATAACCCCAGCTCTCTCAGTCTGTCTTCATAGGAGAGGTGCTCCAGCCCCCAGTCATATTTGAGGCCCTCCTCTGGATTTGCCCAAGCAGGTCCACGTCTTTCTTGTATTGGGAGTCCCAGAGCTGAACACAGTACTCAAGGTGGGGGTCTCATGAGAGCGTAATAGAGGGGGAGAATCACCTCGCTTGACCTGCTGGTCACACTTCTTCTGATGCAGCCCAGGATACAATCTACATTCCTAAATTAGTAGTTTGATTATCATGCCTTTATTTATTGGCTAGCTTTTGAATTATTTTTTATTTCTTCACAAAAATGAAGACAAATTCAAAATGTAATATCATAGAAAGGTACTATATTCAGCAGTGCCAAAACCAGCATGAAATTCATGCTGACCCGTAAGTAGTCTCATTTAAGTTTACTTGGTAACAATGCTTACTTCAAATTTTCAGACATAAAGCCAAAAGGTCCAGAGAGGCTTTTATGAAAATGAAAAGTACTGCCCCATGAATTTAATTTCCGTAATTTTTCCAGGGAGATTTTAACTGTGGAATGGGGTGAAAAAGACCCCCAGAGTGCTGTTGGTCTGGGAAACAGTTCTGATCTTGTGAAAATGGTTTATTTCCAAGTGGTAAGATTTTTCTCAGAGGTCCTAAACACTCTTGTCTCCAAATGCAGTCAGTGCCAGAACCTTTCATAAAGGTTTCTCATGTGGTGTGTGCTGTAAGAGCTGTCATAAAGACCATGGAAGAAATAACACAGTAGGAAGTAGCAGAGCTAGAGGACTCCCTTGAGACACCCTCTTAATGCTTATCATTTTTAAAAGCTGATCAGTAATATAATTGAACAGAGATTTCTCAGTGGTAACAGAGGTAACAACCTCAAGTTGTGCTGGAGAAGGTTTAGATTGGATATTAGGAAAAATTTATTCAGACAGAAGGTGGTCAGGCATTGGAACAGGCTGCCCAGGGACGTGGTAAAGTCACCATCCCTGGAAGCATTCAAAACCCATGTAGATGAGGCCCTCAGTGAAATGGTTTAGTGGTGGTCTTGGTGGTTCTGGGGTAATGGTTGGAACTGATGATCTTAAAAGTCTTTTCCAACCTAGTTGATTCTGTGATTCTAAGTGTGGGTATGCACACATTTATGAATTACCACTGCTAACATACCCAGTGTTACCCATAAAACACAGAATTGTAGGCAAGCCACATTAGCAGAATGAATCTAATTCCATACTCCTATAATTTCTACTCCTGATTCTCACTTTTTCTGGAACAGAACCTGGATATCATAGCTATGATCATACAATACCATAACCTGGTATGTCCAGAATTTTATACTGGAGTCCTCAATTCAAAAACAAGGAGCTATGTCTATTAGAAACATTGCACTACATAAACATTAATGTTAAATTCATAGCAGAATTCGGACATATCTGCCATTGCTCATTCAAATATTCATTCAGCTGCCTCCTACCATGTCACATTGCAAGTACAGACTTCAAGCACAGCATAAAATTCATGTGCATATGCATACATTATATTTCCAGCCCCTAATTTCTCAGTTGCCAACTATTTAACGTACAGAAGATAAAAACTTGAGTTAAACCCTTAACTCAGAAGTTAAACTCTTGAGTTAAAAGGAGTTTCTTTGCATTTAGTACTGCAGATTTCCTTCCCAAGAACGTCCCCAAATGAAGTAAATAACAAAGCAATATTGGAGAAATTGGTTATTTGCCCCTTTGGCTACAGAAACAGAACTGTAAAGAGTAGCAGCACTATCTTTTCTTTTGGCTAACTTCAGCACAAACGAACTTTAAAGAGTCAAGCTAGAAATATATTAAAAATGAGGCAGATGAAGATAAATTTCATCTGACAGGTAAGCAAGCTGCCACTTAGAAAAGATCCTCAGGGTTTTTTATTTCACAAATTTCATTAAAATGCACACAAAATTATCTTTCCCACCTAGGAACCTGAATTTCAGTGAAGTATAGGAAACTCAGTAATTTCTTTAATGAATAATCTGAGATCACAAAATTCTACTGTTTTCAGTAAAATTGGAACAGTGATCACATTGAAAAGGGTAAACTGATCCAAGGTTCAGTATTTTTAACCAGTCTTATTAGTCTTCTTCTGTGGTGGTTGAGTAGAGACAGGATCCTCCAGAGAGCAATACAGTGTAGAATTTTTGTATGTGGTGTTCTAAATCACCCTGCAGAGGAGCCAATTTCTGAATACCAGAAAACTCAGAAAAGACTACCATTACATAGACACCTAAATTAGATATCTCATTTTAAGGCAGTTTCATACAACTTGCCTGAAAGCATTTTAAAAACAGGTAAACTTTGTAAGGAGCAGAACAAAGAAAAACATGTGAACAGCAGGTTTATGTGATCAACCTAACAAGTTTACATTAGAAAAATAAGATGCATAATGAAATACTGACACAGATGACAGAGTAAGCATGTAGTCTTTTTTTTTGTTCTAGGAGATTTGTCTGCATATAGGAAGGGGAAGAGAAAAGAAAATAAACACAGAAGGATTCTTTGTAGCAGGTAGAAGGTAAACTATCTCCAGAGCAAGCTGCTTCTGCAGAGGACAGGGATTACCACAGTACAGTATTTAGTTGGTTTTGACAGACTTTTGAGAAAGGGAAGCATCAGCACAACAGTTGTCACCATGTTCAGGGACCACAGCCAGAAAGCATAGTAACTGAAATGAATTAGCATTTTCTGAAGCTCTCTATCGTTGTGACTTTAGTTAGGACTGATCATCTCACGTGATTCTGAGGAACAGAATATACTCTTCTAGATAATCATGAAATAGGTACCTGGAATGCAGGCCAGGGATGTGCTGGCTTATTTGTATACTGGGGAGGCTGTTTTTACCACACATTTAGGTGCTGCGAATTCACTAATCTCAACATAATGAAGGAATGGGAATGTAATCACAAAACACAGCTGGTATTAGAAACCCCTTTTAGAAGGCCTACCTCAGTGGAAGGTGTTGGCACCTAGCTTTGTCTGGTGTAAATCGAGTTTGATACCCAGTTTGTAGAACTATCTTAAGCTGGCGGTCTATTTTATTTTATTAAACTGTAAATAGAGAATAACTTCAGAAATTAGCTCTGGAGAGAAAATACATTTTCCAGTCATTCTGCACATGACACTTGAGAGAGCTGTTGCCTCAGTCAGAAAGGGGAGAAAATTGTGTGCCATGCCACTTCCGACTTTTCAACCAGAGAAGCATTCTAAAATGAAAGACTAGATAGTATGTGGTAGAAAAGTGTTCATTCCATTGATAATTAACCATTGAAGACTCCATCATCACTGGCCAAACGTATAGGTCTTTACTTTCACTTGGGTTTGTGAACACTAAGATCTCAAGGCTTAGCTGGAAGTCTTCAGAACTGTTCAGCACAGCTCATAGAACCAACCAGTATAACCAGGTACAGAATATGACAGAAAGAAAAAGAATCTCTGTGTTACATATGTCAGAGGGAGACTGAGAGGCCTTGCTGATGGGACTAAAACATTGCACTTACTAGGACTGTTTTGTTTGTTACTTTTCTCAGTGTGTGAAACTTTTCCTAGCATCTACCAAGTTAGGAAGATGCCAGGTAACTACCTATACAGAGTATTTAAAACTATTTCTCTCAATAAATTTCATTTTGCAAAGCAAGTCCGTATAGCCAGCCTCTCTGATAGGAAATCCAAACTTGTAAGAACTTTGCAGCATCCTTTATGATCTACTACTGTCCTGAAATCAAATGCTAGCTGTGATAATCCATCTACTTACTCGGAAATAGCTGCAGCCTCCTGAAACTCTTTGTTGTGATTTAAAAGCAAATAATTCCAGAATCAGAATGTGAATAACAAAGTCTGTTCACTAAAAAGCAAAGAGGAAAATGTAAAAACATAACGAAATATATATTTAAATGGAATTTTCCCTTTTTACTTTACAAAAAAAAAAAAAAGTAACTAGCACAAGGGAACTTATTTTCTCTAGTTGAACATATATCCTTTACATTTTTTTTTAATCACCCCTCTCTGTCCCATTTGGTAGGGTTATGCAGTTTAAAAAAAAAAGGTCCACTCAATTTCATACTGAAGCAATGGAGCAGCAGGGTATCTTCATAAAACCATGTGATTATCCTTGCGAAAGTTCTGTGTGCATTTTCAGGCAGTGAAGAGAACCATTATTATTGTTACTAATGCTGAGAAAATGGTATTTCAAAGTAAAAAGAAAAGGACTTTATTAATATAGAATGCCTCATTTCCCAGTGCTGGTTATTAGTGCTCTTTTGCTATTGCCTATAGTTTGTCTTTATTCATTTTCTCTACAGAAATTTTATCACCCTTTCATTCCTGTTCTAATTTTCTTTCTTAATGCTATCTTCAGAAGATAATAGGCAGCCTGCACTACTACTGCACTACCTTTTAAGATCTGAATAAGAGAGATTTAACACAGGACAGAAAGATTGTTTGGAAAAGAAAGCATACAAAAAAATGTAAAGGCATTTCTAGCTTTCATTTCCTTTTCTCATAAATGCTATGTACTAATATCTCATTTTCCAAAGGTTTAATACAGTAAATTGCTGAAAATTCAATTCTAATCCAGCCAAGAATTTAAGCATATACTTACCTAGAACTTAAACATCCACTTCTTTGAAGTAACCAACACTACAAAATTCTAAACTGAAACACAATCTGAAGGGCTTTGTTGAAGAAGGAAGAGAAGCAAGATTTCAGGTTTGGTTTCTAGAAGTGACAAAAGTACCTTCTATATGTCATGTGTCTGCTCTTCCTAGTGTATATTTGATTCTATTTACTTGGACAGCTTGATACAAAATAAAATCAATGGCATATAATTTTAAGAGGGTTTTGGCTGGTTGTTTACTTGTTTTGGGGGTTTGTTTGGGTTTTTGTTTCCAGGTCATAACTGCCCTGAAATTGGGATTATTCTTTTTTAGAATACTCCTCAACACTGGTACTCATCATGTGCAAATTTACTGATCACTGGGGTTGTAAGGCAAGAAGTGTATTGCAGCAAGTCAGCACATTATTCTGATTTTGGATCAACCAAGGTACACAATTATTTTTTATGTTTTCCTACAGAATAATAGGAGTAAACAGTGCTGGAGATTTCAAAGGCTNAAGGCAAGAAGTGTATTGCAGCAAAGTCAGCACATTATTCTGATTTTGGATCAACCAAGGTACACAATTATTTTTTATGTTTTCCTACAGAATAATAGGAGTAAACAGTGCTGGAGATTTCAAAGGCTGTTTTCCGTGACTCAGGAGTATTTATAATGACTTTAGTTGCTTTAATTTTCAGTCTGGAAGACATACAAGAAAAAAGCTAGGACTGTTATGTATGGGCTCAGGTTTCTTGACAGTACATTGCTGGAGATATTTGTTGAAATATTTGTTGAAATATATATATCAGTAACTGCTAAAATACATGACTTAAAATTAGGGCTTTTAATAATGGAACAAAGGATAATATACACATAGAATCATAGAATAGTTAGGGTTGGAAAGGACAATGTTTCTTACTGCATATTCCCATATCCTCTGGTTTCTAAATCCTAAATATCACATCTGTATTTTTTCAGCATACATATCTTGAAGAAAAAATTGTTCTTCTTTAACGACCCTTATCCCTTTCCTTACATTTTCTTCCTCAATCAGCTTTTCACAAACATCCTAATAAAATACACATAACTGAAACAATAGACAAACAAGTCTCACAACATATATTTATATATATATAGGACCTCTAAGGCCAAATTCTCAGTCTTTTAATTTGAATTTTGAAGAAAGCCATGTTTAAATCCAAGTAGTTATTTCATCTTATCATAGAGGTATAGGCAAAATCCTAATTGTCTTTGTACATATTTTAACACTAGAATCAATTTGTGAGATTTTGAAAGCTCATAGAATCATAGAAATTTGTTCCTTAGGAGGAAGTCTCACCCTTATTTTTAGTTATTCTGTAGTTATTTTAACTATTTTATAGACCTAAACCACATAAGGATAAATGACTTACGCAGATTCCTCCCCCCAGATGATCAGATAAGTAGCCTGGAATAGATATTTGATTTCCAGTAAAGCCAGTTATGCTGAGCTGTATCATAAGCCAAAGCAAAGACATGAAAAGCAAGCCAAAGGACAGACCTGTAATGCACTGTACATTCCTCTTGCTTCTACTCCCTGTCCTGTCTTTTTGACTGCAATGATGAAACTCTTGGCCAATAATAAACACTTTCAAAAATCCTACTCATAGCTTACAAGTATAAAAAGATAAGCTAAATGGCCATGATGTGTGGTTAGACTCCACAACTTGTTAAAGTTGTAAAGTAGGTATGCTTTTATTCAGCGCTGAGGTGCATGGGAATAACTCCTTCAAAGCATGCACACCTCAGTGTTGTTTCTCTCTACATTTATTCTCTAAAGGTATACATATTCGTAAGGTTACACAATACGCCTATACATATTCATTATCTATCCCTGCTTCGTATTATAATGAACTAGAAGGTCCTTTACGCCTGCACAGTGCCCCCTCTGGTCATGGGCAGGGGTCCCGAGATGAAGTAAATGAGTCTTCCTCCTCTGAAAAGGGGTCTTCAAGATGAAGTAATTGAGTCTTCCTCTTGAACTTTTCACCTTTTAGTCTTCACACATGCCCTCATGGGCTGGTGGTGTCCAGGCCATAAGCCATCTGCTTCTCCCCTTTATCAATAGGACCAGGTGTCTGCTTCTCCCCCTTATCAATAGGAGTCCTCCTCTTCTTAACTTTTCCCCTTTTAGTCTTCATGTGCCCTCAGGTGCTGATCGATGCCGGCTTCTCCCCTCATCAATAGTAGGCATGATAGGTACTTACAACAGACGATACTTTGTTTAAATAAGCAAATTTCTCTAACCCCCTTGTACAATCCGTCTGTACTACCCCCCTGTACATTGCTTACCCCTGTATCAGCCACCTCAATCAGTTTTCTGTCATTTGCACAATGCCTGCCCAAAGGAAAGGCCAACTTTAATCCATTTTCAGATGCATCAACCATACGGTCTAAATGGTGTTATACTAATAAGTCACATTATATTGTTTGCAAAACTCACAATAGTCTTTGTATGGTCTGCAGAAGTATCACAGGTTGTCATTACATTCAATATGCTTCCTCTTACAAATCAGTGTAATCTGCCATGAACCTCACGTTAAAAAATCACAACAATAAAAACCAAGAGACATCTTGGAATCTTTTCTAGTACTTGAGTGTCTTTCACCTTTGACTTCAGCCAATCTTTTCTCACTTTTGTGAAATTTCAGTTTAGCAGTACTTGGTGTTGCTTTACCACCTGTGGAAGTTCACTATTAAAACAATTCTCCATACTTCCATATTGCTTTCCTCTATGCAAAAGCTTAGTTTACAGCAATTTTGACAGGGGAAAAAAAAACCCCAACAAAACAAAATAAACCCCCAAAATCAGTGAGCAAGAAGAGTACAGAGTAGACAAACAGCTTTTCTTTATTTATCCTTGTATATGAATTCTTTCAGTTGGACCTCATCTTCACGTAACCATATATTTTTTTGTCCCAATAAGACAAGTCAAATTTTTAAAAGCTTACTTTATGCACATTGAAGTTTTATAAAGAATTTTGTGCATTTCATATTTTGTCATTTTCATACACAATAGGAACAATACAAGCAAATAGAAACTTTTTCTTCTGAGTTAATGCAAGCATGGCCATTTTTAAATCAAAAGAAAGATGTCATTACAGACTAGTGGTATTTCCACAGGGCACATTAGCATTAAAAGTAAACGCTATGCATTCACATAAAAGCAGAGATAAGTCTACAAAATAAATAACAGATTTAGATTCATGTTATTCAGTAACCTGTAAGAAAATGGCTACAAAAAAGCTTTTACCATATGTATGTATAAGTACACAACATACTTATTACTTTTAGAATAAAAGATTCCAATGCTCTTTAACAAAACTGCTTGCCATTCATTTCAAGAAATGTGATTCTTTCACTAATGAGAAGGGTGGCTAACAGACCACTAATTTATTTACTAAATAAAGTCCATGTGAAGAACGGCTTAGTAGTATGTGTTCATCTGTTCCAGGCAACTCTTCATTAAAATAAATTTAGATACAAGCTATCATGTCAAGGCAGGTTTTTATACTAAATCTTTTTGCAAGAGTTTAAAATATGTCTGAACATATTTGCCATAACAATAGATAGATGGGGGAGGCGACGGGAAATTGCTTCTGTATCTTTGGCCAGAACTGTAACCCAGAAAACATTATTTTTTTTACTATTTTTGCCAAAGGCTTTAGACTTCCTTGAGCTGAGAGGGCAGGTCTCAGGGCTGGCCTGGGCTGACCCTAGCTGGAGCGGGGCTTAGCTGGCTTCAGGTCCTGACTCGGGACCAAGTGCTTGTTTCCCCCTGATACCACAAAAGTGAGTACCACTCCCGCGCCTGAGCTTGAGCTCTGCCTGTGCCTGGGTCTGAGAAACCTAGAGTGTTGCTATCTAACAAACAAGAGACCCGAGGTCAGTGGAGGGAGGCTGAGCCTGGGACGGCTGTAGGGGCATGCTTACCTCACAGCTGAGAGCAGCCAGAAAGCAGGACCCCCAGGTAAGGAAATATTTAGAAAACAAATTCAGGTGTATGAAATTGAAGAGTGTAGCCCATCCTGTCCGGGGCGGGCGGGGGGGGGGGGGGGGGGGGGGGGGGGGGG
>NDXB01002628.1:36023-54010 GCA_002631895.1 Agapornis roseicollis
GGGGGGGTGGTGGTGTGCGGTGGAGCTGATTTGTTATCATGTTCTGCTGTGTTCTGCTGTTCACAGGAGAAACCAGAGGCCCTCCAGAGGTTGGAAAACGAAACAACATGAATTTTATTGCAAATTTCTCTAAAACTGCATCAGGAGGAACAAAAGTCTTGGCAGACTCTTATAAAAGATACGAAGAAGAAGAAAAGGAGAAAGGAAAGAAAACAGAAAAATAGGCTCACCGCCCCGTGGATCCAGCGATGTCTTCGCAGTCAGCGAGTAGAACTTCTTTCAATTGTGGTCGTTCCAGTTGTGGTCCTTGGAATCTGTGTGATCCTTGTGGTCAGTGTCTCCGCTGTGGTCCATGGCGGACGGGTGCCCACCACACGCTGAAGGACAGTTTTGCCTGGTTCTAGGGCTCGGCGCTCTTGGAACCCTGCCGCAGGTCAGACCCTTCCGCAGGGGATCTGCTGAGCCCCAGACCCGGGTCACGCTGGCGCCGCAGGGTCTGTCGCTGTCTCCGGGCAGTTTGCTGCTGGGGCAGTTGGTCTTCACAGTCTCAGGGCAGACAGCGCAGGAAGGCGTCCCCCACCTTGGTGGAGCAGGATCCCAGCTGTGTCCCCGGCCCTTTGCCAAGCGATAACGAGCTGTCAGTTCCTTCTGACGTCTGGGTTTTGAGACCCACACAAAAAGGGGCTCTTGACCATCACACCCACTCCACACACAAATCTGCCATGCACGTCATAAATAATCTGCTCCTCACAGAGACGACTTTGTGATATTGCAAACTCATTAAAACCTTTCCACCCTGCAGCTCATGAGGCATGCTGAAGTGTTCACCATAGATCCCACAGGGACACTACAAGGGTGAAAATAAGACCCTTGTATTTTCACAAGGGAGAAAATAAGGTAAAAAGGCAGGTCCTAGCCAGTTCACATGCAACAATTTAAAGAGTATTATTACAGGCCTTTTAGCATTATTTATTTAAACTATTGGGCTGTTAATAGCTCATTGGACTAACAAAAATTCATAGATGAATGTATATTATATTTGTATTTGCTTACAAGATTTCAAGTGTAATAGAACATAGTCACAAAACTAAAATGATAACGAACTTAATAATCTTAATAAAATAAATAAAAAATAATAAAACAATAATAAACTTAATAAACTTAGTAAATAACTTAATAAACTGCTAAAGAACAAAGTTATTTGGTTCTCTCCTTTCCCACTTCAATGAAAAAAATTCTGCAGCCATTATATGAGAATGAAAATCTTGGGAGGGAAAGAATAATTAAAGACAATTAGGTAATAGCTCCTCTTCTTTCCTCAGCTCTGCTTTCATACAACTTTCTGTGCCTGAGTATTTAGTGCAAATTTCCCTCCTCCCCTCTCTTCCCCAAAGAAGGGTTGTCTTTCCAACACCCATTGACCACTAAAGTGCAAGTTTAGGAATGCAAGTAGCTAAGATATGCAGGGCAAAAGAATATACATGTGGCATCGCCAAAGCAAATGTGTACCTGTGAACCGACTTGGCTGTCTTTGTTAATCCTTTAATCTGGAATAGAAGGTTTCCCCATCAATTCCTTCAACATCTTTGCACATGAAAGAGTGAGTTTTACACAGTTGCGTGCACCATGTTATGACTTACACCCATAGCATTTAACATTTTGCTTTTATATATCACAAACTGGGAAGACTTTGTCTTAGTCAATGTTTAGTTGGAAAAATCAAAGGACCAACTGGAGGCTCAGGGACCGTAGGTGCTCTTCTGCACTAATATGCTGAATGGCACAGCCGGGCTCCAGTGATATGCTTTCACCTGAAGCAGAGCAGATACTATCTTTTGAGTCTTAAAAATTATGTGTGATGTTGGTGAGTAAGCTAAGCGCATAGCAGGTGAGCTAATGACACTTATGAATATTACTCAAAAAGGAGAAGTGCTATTCCTCATTTTTTTTCTGAACTACACCAGATTCCTGTGCATAGAAAACATGAACTTTGGAAGCAAGCTGCAGTCCCAGCAGTGAGTGGTGTGATCTCCCTCCTTATATTGCACAAGCTATTTTGAAAATTTCCACATTTTTCGTGTTGAGTCTGGTTTACAAATTACTGTGAGCTTTACAGGCAAAAACAAAAAGAAAACATAAAGCTACATTATGATCACATTTTTAAACATTCAGAATACCTTAATTTACATTATGGACAAGCTAAACAAACAAAACAAAGACAGGGAAGAGAAATAATTAGCATAGTTTGCTACTCTTATTCAACTGAGTGTTCCTAATTTCCCTTGTTGTGATATCCTTTTTATATCAGCTGCCGCAAGACAAAAGGCCTCTTTATGAAGGGGTAGGTTGATATTTCAGTTTCATGGGTAAACAAAACAATAATTGCACAGAGATCAGTAATTAAAAAATATAACAGTATAGTTGAATAGAATGAAAAGGTCCCTACATTCTAAATCTGGCAACATATTCATGTAGTCAGTTTAATCACAAGTGATGTTCTCTTTATACACCTGCCTGTATAATGAGCTATTATAAGATATAATGTGTTTTTATTTAGCCTGTATGAAATTTGTTTCTGAACACGTACATTTGCTGATGGCATAACAGTAGACAATGAATAATTACAAATAGCGAATTTCAGTGTTGCCATGTCTTTCTGTTTAGGTAATGACTTTAAAATTTAATTTAAATTTAATTTAAAAAACATTAAAAGTCATTGTTTATGACAGTGTGATATCTTAGCAATAATTTCTAACTTAATATCTTGTGGTACCCAAGGATCACAAGGTCAACTCACAAAGCTAACAGCAGTTACTTAATATTATGTAAAACAATCTCAATAGTTAAAACAATTCCCACTCAGAAAGAAGATCTTGCTGTTTTCTTCTTATGAAGACATGGAAATATAATCTTTCTACATGAAAATACATATATATATATATTTGGAGATAATCTAATCTTAATAAAGATGCAAACAAATGCTACAGTTGAAAGTATATAATATCAAAGAGTTTTTTGAACTATATGGTGTCCCTGCACATGGCAGATGGGTTGGAACTAGATGATCTTAAGGTCCTTTCCAACCCTATTACATGATTCTATGATTCTATTGTTGCAATCAAGTCTGAGATACATTGTGAAATTGACAGGAATATCTCAGACCTTGATATATGGAAAGATGAGCCTTAATGTGGTAAGGATGAATACAGTAATATAAGCATTGGAGAACATTGTATCTGAAGAGATGATATCACCTATGTAGTTTGATAACTAAATTATGGCAGTTTGGACTGTGGGGAAAGTTAAATTTGGAAAGCAGTGTTCACAGACTGTTATAGAGCTCTAGAGTAGACTAAGAGATCAGGAAATATTGAGACAGCTAAGGGAATCTTGTATATAATTGTAATATTGATATGAAGGGATTTAAATTTTCTGAATATTGATCAGAATACAAATTTCAAAACAGATTAAGGAAGAGTTCCAGGTATTGCCTGGTAATTTTCATAGCAAGCCACAAGATTATATTTTAGGAGGTAAACCATTCACATTGTAGTCTGAATGTGCTGAAAACCAGAAATGCTGACCTTTGATCCTACAACAAAGAAGGGCATGAGGCTATTTCATTTCTGCTCTATGCCTTTATATTTCCAGTCTGAGTTGTGGGCTGCCGTTCAACACATTTTCTCATTCAGGATAGAGGAAATAAGTGAAGGAATAAAGCATGCAAAATGTGAAAGTAATATTGAGTATTCTGAACAAAGCTGTTTGTTCTTCCCCTCCTGGCAAAGAGTTCTTAACTAGATCAGTGTATCCTCAGCTGGTGTAAAAATCTAATTAGAAGTCGGTTGTTGAATCTGTATGCACTGTTATCCTTTATCTAGTGCATGGGTTTTGATCAGGAATTATTAATTTCTTATGATTTTTATACAGCCTATGTACAGCTGTTCTCAAGCTTGCAGATGAGGCTCTGCTCTTTTTATAGTAGTTTGGGTGACTCTCCTCTTTTGGCCTTACAATCTTGCAGTGCTCAGAAGACCCAGGGGCCCATAGGAGTCTTCTCCCCACTTTTAGCCTCTATGTAAGAGATGGCTCAAGGTTGGCATAGCAGCCTCATGCTAACTAAACAAGTGCTGTTACTATTGAAGGAGAAGGCGTTACCTCTAGTGAGTCAGTGGCCACCACAGGTAGACTGAGATTTGGACTAAGCCTATGACCTTAATTTTCTCTTATTCTTCCATCTTCCTTAGCACAGAATGAAAGTGTTAAGTGGAATATATGTGGGGCTTGGAGCAAGGCAACAGTGATGACTGAGGACAGGAAGGCTACCTTTTGTGACTTCTTCCTTTTTTATCAAACACCTTCAGTGTGCCTGTGTAGGGGATTACTTGCAGCTTAAGAGCAAATGATAGAATTTGCACAAAGCTCTTTTGCAAAACAAATGATGAAACAATATGCACTGAGCATTACTTCACCTTAAAGCCCCATCTCTCTAGCTTCCCTCTGTATTCAATAAAGAAAAAGAGGATTCTCTAAATGACTACTTGGAGAGTGAGCCTCTAACAGTTGTTCTGAGTGGTCTTCCTCCCAGTAATAATCTTACTAACCCAGAGTTTTCTTGGAAAATATTCTATAGCTATCATAAAACAAATTTTAAATTTGATTCTTTGACATACCCACAGAATGTTACTCTTATGTATTGTAGGGTCTCCAGTTATAGAGCTAACCACAGCTCTGAACTTAACAAGAAATATCACAAGAGATGCATCACAAGCATGAATTCTTCCCTAAGTTTTTTATGCTAAGTTTGCATAAGTGTTGTAATAGTTTTAACCAGTGTGCTCAGGTTCAGCAAAAAAGCCTGTAAACTTTGGGATTTTTTCTTGGGTTCTGTGTGTTTAAAATTGAACGTGTGAATGAAAGATATGAATAAACATAATTAACTTATTTATTCTTTCTCTCTCACTACTTGCAAAACCCCACTTCTTATCCTCTTATTTTTTATGAGTACATGCATCCTCTCAAAAGCCACTGTTTAGGAACTATTTCCATTGGAATCACCTGAGTGAAACAACAACAACAGACAGAAACAACTGTATATACTTTAATTTAACTGGAATAATTCCATGTGTTATTTAGCTGTTACATTAATATGCTACAGTTGAGGTGGATTAGCACGAAATACCTGTTTTTTAAATAAGACTTGGCAGAAAAGCAGATGGACATTCAAGTCAGATTTTTTTTGACAGATGTTCAGACAGAAGATGGATTTCTGTCCTGTTGCTGATGCTTCCTTCCCTTCATGAGTTTCATTGTCTAAACCCAGCATTGTTAACAGAAAAAGTTCTTTAAGAGAACAATAAATAATAAAAAAATGTTATCAATTATGAAACAATATTTAACTTAATAAATATATATTACTTTCCATAACATTTGATGCTTCAGTTAGTGTATGTAATGAACAATGTCCACTAAGTCAGTGGGTGTGCATTATTTTGTTATCTACTTGTTATTCAATGTCCCTCCCTTTCGGAACTAATTTTAGAGCTCTATATTCAAAACTAGCTTTGAAAGGACAATTCCTAAGGTTGCTATAGATTTTTCTTAGCTATTTATCAAGACAACTTATCTTTGTTTCTCAGTGACTTTATTTCATTACTGTCTTGCAAGAGGAATATGTGTTATTTCCATTTTAGAGATGCGAAAAGGAGATATACAGAGATTAAGTCTGACCATATCCAATCACCATAGATGCATTATTTGAAAAACAGATCTGACTTTTTAAGTCATAGAGCACTACTGGTTTTACAACTGTGAGGCCTTGGTACTTCCCGCTTTTTGTAATCTGTCCAGTTTTTGTCATGGTGACCTGAGTAGGTAGGGTATCCTCAATTTGACTGATGCTCTGTAGCTGAATATATCTGTAAGGGACAATTATTAATATTCAGCTCAAGTGTTGTTTTGTTCCCTAGGTTCAGCTCCCAAAAGGTTTGTAAATTTTAAATGTCATTCCACTTTGAGTCCTGGGTCTGAAAAATGCCAAAATTTATCCTTATGAAAAGCATTCACATTTCCTACAAAATTATGAAAAACCATAAAGTGTCTATACCTGTATCAGACTGTGTATATAGATCCTGTCATACTCTTAGCCTTTAAATCTTGACAGTTCCTTAAAGAAAAGCAAAGACACTCAATTTTGTTAAAATAATAACAGTCAGTGATATGCAAGCTAGAAATGTGTCCTAATTTAGAACAGAAATGACATTTTAATGTTTTGTTTTGCAAGTTTCCTGGTTCTAGAGCATTGAACCAATGGAAATCAAACCAAACTGAGCCACTAGACAAAAATCTGAATCGTGAAAAGGACAAGGATTTCTAGGGAGGAATGTGAGGAATATTTTTTTCTTAAAGGCAAGAAAAAAGCAATTCTGTTTCTATGCAGAAATTTATACAATGCTTTTGTCAATAAAACAAATGTTATATTTCTAAAAAGTATTGGAAAAGCAAGCTTTAAGAACTTCCTTTTATATATTCATCAATGACATAATTGGTATATATTTTCAATTACTGACATGCAAATTATTGTTACTTTGTACTGTATGCCAAATCCTGTTATCAGTCTCTTATGTGGCTTTTTGCCAGTGCAAATGCTTACTTTCTAATAATGAATTCAGTCCACAAAAACACTTAACATATTTCAAATAGCCAGATTATAGTTGCATATGCTGTGAAGTAGCAAATAGAAATAACACAAATGCATTTTGTATTTTCTCTGGATAACACACTGTAACATGTGTTTGTATTAAGCCTTGCATTCTCAATGCAAATCCCACACTCTATGGAAATGCAAATAACAGTGTCATGTGTGAAGCCCCAAAGGTTGCACAGATGAATTCATAGCCACAAAATAATTGAGAAAGCATGAGAAATTCAAGGAATTGAACAATTTCAGAGGAGTTGTAAAAACAAAAGGAGTCAAACAGAGTTGATCCCAACGCTGGGTTCAACAAGGAGATGAAGAAAATCCTAGTTCTAATTCTATTTATGTCTTACAATAAACACTAATTGTATTTTAAAGACAATTTGGAATAAAGTCTAGAATCTTGATTATTCCACAGCTACTAACTGCCCTAACCACAAAACTATCAAGCCAGGAGACTATATTTATTTTTTTAATTGTTCCCTATGTCCATAAAGCCTTGTGTCAAGGAATGAGCAAAGGCTCTGCATGCAATAGCTTTGCTCTGATAAACAGGGAACTTTCACAGAATATAGGATACATAAGTCAGATCCCCTGACATGGCTGTATGAATTTACCAACCACTGGGCTAAACAGGAGTGTCTCTTGCAGTTGCATGTCAGAGGTAGACCTGTAATTCCTTCTTGCTAGAACAGTCATTGGCATTTACACTTAGCAGAGTACTCAGGGTGTTAGGTTTTGAATAGATCATTAGAACAACTTTACACCATGCAACAGGTAAGAGCCCAGGACACAGGATGAGAGTTAATTCAAGAATCCAAATTGATATTTGGTTTCCTGTGTACCTACACACATTAAACTAACTTTAAATCTGTCTCTGTCTAGTCTATGAAATCAGCAGTTCTCTACTCTGCTGGTTTCAATGGGAATAGTAGCAGGAATCATAGAGTAGTAGAATGGTTTGGGTTGGAAGCAACCTTATAAATCATCTAGTTTCATCCCTTCTGCCATGAGCAGGGACACGTTCCACTACACCAGATTGCTCAAAGCCCCATCCAACCTGGCCTTGAGCACTGTCAGGTATGGAGCAGTCACAAATTCTCTGGACAAACCATGCCAGTGTCTCACAGCTCTCACAGTGAAGAATTTCTTCCTAATAGCTGATCTAAATTTACCTTCAATCAGCTTAAGCCCTTTCCCTCCTGTCACTACATGCCCTTGAATAAAGTCCCTCTCCAGCTTTCTTGCAGGCTCCTTTCTTCCAGACTTTTTGGAAGGCTGTTATAAGGTCTCCCCTGAGCCTACTCTTCTCTAGGCTGAACAACCCCAACTCTCTCAGCCTGTCTTCATAGGAGAGGTGTTCTAGCCCCTGATTATCTTCGTGGGACTCCCCTGGACTCACTCAAGCAAGTCCACATCCCTCTTGTGTGTTGGGGGCCCCAGAGGGTTTTATAACTCAAAACGTAGACCTTACGAAGACCACTTGGGTTCATTTCATTTAGAGATTGACTTTAATAGGATATACAAATCTGTGCAAGTCCTTCATTGAGCAAGGTCCTGAACCACCTAAGTCAAAAACTTGTATAAAAAATCCAAATAGCTGTACCACTGAAATGAAGTCCATGTGCTGCATATTATGTTTGGTGATAAAAAGCAGTATTGTGAAAATACCTCTTAAAGACAGAAAAACAAACAAACAAAAGAAAACTGAAAGAAAAAAAAAGAAAAAAGTTGTGCATGTATTATTTTGATACCAATGTATCATGAGCTATACTTTTCATTGACTTTACCTGTATCATTTTTTGATAGCACCATTTTGTGCTGACTACAGAGAAGATTTCCTAAAATAAGGCCAGATACCAAATGGTTTTCTTTTCATAAAGTTATTTGTAACTCATCAAAAGGGATTAAAATGTTACCAACATTTTAGAGGTAGTTTCTGATTTGATAATATATTTCTTTGCTATTACCTATACTTAAGGTTGTATAAGACACACAACAAAGATTAGAGTAATATTTTTCTTGCTTTTCACAATTCAAGTGCCATTGCTAAACAGATTATTTCAGAATTTTATCTGAGGTTCATACAAAATATTTTAATGAAAGAAGTTAATTCTTTCTACTCTAACAGATTTTTTTTTTCCCATCAGAAGAAACAATTTCTCATTAAATAGGTAAATCATCAACAGTCTCCAAATTAAGAGGAAATAATGTAAAAAGTTTTCTGCATTTCACATTTCATCTTTCAGTTTCCTGTTGGCAATTTCACTTTAAAGACACTTTGTGATAGATACATCATGGGGCAAACAACATCAGAGCTGAAAACTAGCAAGAGATATTAATGGGCCTCCTATTTAGTAACAGCAAGAATGTTCTATTCTATAAATGGCTTTTTTTCCACCTTTTAAATTGAGTCCTCAGTATGTCCTTGGTAAATGAAAAATACCTCTGACATGAGGAGACCAACAGGCAGCCCCTCAGACATTTTAAATGATAATTGCCACAGAAGGCCTCTTTCATTGCAACAGAATGATGACCAAAATCTGAAACCAGTTTTATAAACAAAATTTTATAAAGGTATTTGACAACTTCTTTTTCTTAATACTTCACAGGAATCATTTACCTTTATTAGAAGCCTGCCTCCATGGGGAAAAAAAAGGAGATTCCAGGTCTAGAGCTCTTTCTTCTTTTGAAGTCATTTTAGATTAATAGGACCCTGGTGATTTCATAGAATTTACCAGTCAGCCACTGGTAACTTTGTAAGAGTTTTTCCCTGAAAGACTGCAGGATGCTGAACTGCTGAGTCTGAGCATGGGCACTACATTGCTAAGTGGATGAAAGGGTAGAATTAGATGAGAGCATCTTCAACACCATTTGGTCCTTGCTGATTTGCAACAAGAATCCCTGTTGTGCCCACTGTGTGAGATCATGGAGAGAGAAGATACGTATTTGGAGTTACCTGCTCATTGATGAGCCAGTTTGACTGCCTACATTTAAATCCAAAGAAAAAGCCCTCATCAACTACAGCTTTATAGGCATGTGAAAGCTTTCAGAAGTGGTGAAAATGCAAGATGGATTTTATCCTTCTGACTTTCAAAAGAAAAAAAAAGGAAGAAGAAGTAATTGTTATGACCAGTGTGCATCTCTAGGTCTATGAATGTAATAATTCAAAAGGATATCACTTGTTTTTAATATGAAGTAGTGGGGATTTCAAGAATGATGTGTGACCCTTGGTATTAATTCTTTTTAAAAATTATTATTTGAATTACAGCAAGAAACATTTAGATACATCATTAATTTAATATGCAGTCTTCTATCAGAAAGCAATGAAGCATTTGTAATGAAGGATGTCCTCTTGGATTTTAAGGTCTCCTCCCCACCCCTTTTCAGTTTAGTTTAAAAGCCGCTATGTCTTTATTTCATAGCCAAAGCAGACATATACCTCTTTATTTGAGTTCAAAATGCAATGTCAGACAGGCTGTCAGGTCCAGTAAGAATAATGCTTTGAGTGTTCATGTATTTCATAAAATATAATACCAACCCAAATAAAATAATATAGAGTTTGTAAACCTGTTCAATTAATAAAACATCAGTTTTGGCACTTGATATCCAAATTGGCATCCTACTGGCATCTTTACCATTCCAACACAGAATCATTATCTTCAATGGTGTATCAGTGGCTGAAGATGTCATGTCTGAAGCATTCATAAATTTTAGAATATATTGACCATTTGCAAGTATTTTAAATAATATTAAAAAAAAAAAAAAGCTTCAAACAAGATCCCTAATCTTTTTCTGTCAGAATTACAAAGTAGATGAATATTCTGTCCCTTATGAACTTTGATAATATGTACAAAAAGAACAAAAAAAAAGCTTGTTCTTTAAGGAACAGTGTCGAATTATTGAGTGTGGTTTTATTCTAACTGTTTTCTGTATCATTGAGCTCTGGACTTGTAAATGTTAATTACATTATACTGTGAAATAAAGACCCACAGATCAAGGCTTTTAAGTATGTCTTCCTTAAATTATCATCCTTTATCTTTATTTGGGGTTTACAAAATTTCAAAACTCCTACTAAAGTGACAGTGGCTATATAATACCACTACTACAGACCTATATTTTTCTCAGTAATGTTTCCCATTCCTTGATACCACTAGAAATGATTCACAATGCTGCTTGGGAATTTTGCTCAGCATCTGTGGTACAAGTTCTACAGCATGTGACCTTTAATTTTTTAATTTTATGTCTCTCCCAGGCTAATGTTGGAAGTCCCTGAAACAGGACAAAGGAGAACTTGCATAGAACACATGCTGGTTAGAAATGGAAACAAGTTCACATGAGATTATTGACCAGAAGGCTCTGGCACTGTGATTTATAGCTTTAGCATTGAACTCTATAGATCATCTCAATTTCTGTAGCTGTGCACTTCGAAGTTTTGCAGGTCTCCTGTGGAAAGAAACTCTTTAGGTCTGTGTAGCTGGGACATTGATATGTTTCTCAATAAGAAAAATGACACTGGGATACAGTCGTGGTTTAAAATCAGTTTCTACTCCCTCCCCCGCTTTCTTTCCTCCCCCCCCGCACCCTTCCCTCCCTGCTCCCGCAAGGATGGGGAGGAGAATTAAAGGAATGCAACTCCCACGGGTTGAGATAACAACAGTCCAGTAACTAAGGTATAACACAAATCACTATTGCTACCACCAATACTAAAAACGATAAGAAAATAACAAGGGAAGAGGGTACGATACCACCCACCGAAAATGAGCCCGACCGGGAAGTCCTGTGTCCTTCTGGGTCACTCTCAGTTACATCCTGGGCATGATGTGCTATGGTATGGAATACCTCTTTGGTCAGTTTGGGTCCTGTCCCTCCTTCCTCCCGGCCTCCCCTCCTCCCAGGCAGAGCATGAGGCTCACAAAGTCCTTGGTCAGGCTAAACATTGCTTAGCAGCAACTAAAAACATCGGTCTTATCAGTTTTGTTCCCAGGTTAAGTCAAAACACAGTGCTGCACCAGCTACTAAGGAGGAGAAAAACTGACTGCTATTGCTGAACCCAGGACAGATACACATGAAAATGAGATGTAACTGCTTACCTCAAGAGTTTGTCCCAATGCCTACAATGTGAAATAGAATTTTTCAAAGATTTGTTCCACTAAAAAAATAACAACAAATTTATCTGTGGATATACATTAATTGCTTTGTATCACATGCGGAACAAGTCTATTAAAAACAATGCTAAGGGTCAAAGTGGTGGAAGGAGCCTTCTCATTCAGCCTAGGGCATAAAACAGGTGTGACATTGCCATTCAAAAGCTTTATCACAACTCCATTGTTACAAGCTCATCTAGGACTGGAAACAATGCAGGTGTATACTGGAGCTGGCCTCAGTAAGCTGCAGTAACTGAAACATTCAGGGTTTCCTAAATTATTACAAAGGCTCTCTATGCTCCAAGAAACCAAAAGGACGATGTGCCAATGCCTACAGCTGTTTTAAGTGTCTGCCCTTGCAGATACAAGTTCTGTAATGTGCCTTTAAAAAGCTGAAGCAAGGCACTCTGAAAATGTCAATAAAGACTACTATCTTGTGAAGATGATAAAAGTCATTACCACCTGCAGCTACTAACATGCTGTGCTGTCCTGTGAGCAGAAGGGAGTGTCCTGTACAGTCTTGGACACCCCAGCTTGTTCTCTGCTGTCATAGCTGAACTCTTCAGTCAACAGCATGGTAAACCATGGTAACACAGCTGAAAAAAACTTTGTGTCTGTCTGCATAGAAATGTCTTATAACCATCAGTCTCCAAATAGTAGAAGTTTGAGAGCTGCTTACATACATCATTGTTAGACTATTATGCAACTCATTTTCAGAAAAGTCTTATTTTTTGCTGGTTTGTCCTTTTAATGAAGATACAAACAAAACAATGAAGAGCTAATCTCTGATTCATTGATCCACATATATGAGATATAGGGATATTTTTACCCTTCAGAAATTCCTTGTTTTGTCTAGTTGGCCTCAGCAAGAAAGCATAAAGCTTTCTGAGAGTATCTTTCTTTTGGGTATGATACATATGATAACTTACACTTATTCATTTGCTCTCTGTAATTGCCATGTTTCAAATTTCTTAGTGACCTTCACTAGAATTGACTTAAGACAGTGTTGATAAGTATAGCATAGCTTCCTCCTGTACATGGTTTTCAGACCAAGCCTAGTCACTCTAGCGTCAATGTCAAAACTCGTGTTGATTTTCCTGAGTGAAAGATGGGGCGCATTTATTGCATACTCAAGACCCTAAAGGCTCCTTTAAACCCTGCAATAAACAAATCCCCTGTTGTACTGTGGCTGATTAATTCTGTTGGAATTATTCCTTGAGTAGCACTACACTGCAAAACATTCTTTTTTTTAATTTTAATTTCTTTTTTCTCATACTATTTTATTGCTTTTAAACTGTTCCTTTATCTTTCATGATCAGCTCCAATGTCTTGCTAGGCTAGCACACAAATTTACTGAGAGGGCAAGCAGCGCACAATGAAACAAGAGCAAACAGAGGAGCAGAAAATGGGAGTTATTGGGAAAGAGATGCTATTTCAAATAGTTTTAAGATGTTATTCAAATGTCTCTAATTTCTGTAAGGCTAGCCAAAACTTATTATTGCCTCAGCCTCCAGTAGTTTAGTACCTCTTAAAGTTGGTATTATTTCCCCAGAGAGGTACAAACAAAAAACCTAGAGATACATCAATGAAGTTATAAATGAATGATAATTTTTAGTTCTTAAAAAAAAAAAAAAATACAAATGCACATATCAGTCAAATTGTTGGGTTTTTTCTTTTTTGCTTGTATTTTTTATAAATTTTAATATTTTAAATTTTTTGTTCTAATCCCTTTTCAAAACAGAAAATGAGAAAGCATTTTTTTAAAAGATACTTGGAAAAACTGTTGTGGCTTTTTCAACCACGTAATTTTTTTCCTCATATTTCCCTAATATAAAAGTATCAGAATAATCCAATTTCAAGAAGTTTTTTTGCTGTACATAGGAATCCACACTTAAACACTTTTATATTAACCAAAGCATATTTCCTTAGCTATATTGATTAGTGTCAAAGATACAAAAGGACTCATATGCCCACAGGCACATTAATGTACGTACACAAATGCTCATTTGTAGGACCACATGTGTTGTGTATGTATTTACCTTTTATCCCCACTAATGTTCTTTCCTTTGCAGTTCATATCACCATCTGTAGATTGTCCTCCAAATATACAGTATGTAACATGGCATAACTGTCAATTCACTTTTCCAGATGCTCTGAAAAAGGCAATGAATACTGAAGAGAGAGTTAACTTGAAATGCCTAAATTCCCTTGAAGGAAAGTAACTGAAAGGAATTGACAGTATGTTCCTCATTAGACCTCTTCACCTGAACCCATTTTTCATTCTCTTTCTGCTGGCATTGCCTTTTATTGTAAGGGGATAGATTTGTGAAAGCTGCTTTATAGAACCAGTGAGTAACTAAGGCAAGCTGTGAAGCTACTGTGTAGTGTACAAAATTATACTCTACTAATGAAATCAAACTATGTCTCCTTTTCGGATTAGCTGGGTGATAATTAAGCCCTCTCTGCTTCTAAATGACACAAACCTGTCAGCAGCTCCAACTGTCCATTTTTAAAGCAATGGTGTTTCTAGCACTTTCAAATTGCAGAGCTAGTGCCTTTTATGACACGCATTGGTTTCCTGTCTGTATCAGGGATCAGGGACCTGGATCGCTTACTCTGAAATGCACGCTGTATAGACACAATAATTTTTTGAAAGGCAGTATAAGACTTGGGAGAGATGGTTAGTAAAAGAGAACGCAAAACAAAGTCACCCAGCAGGAATGTCACAAAGCACTCTAGAACTGTACAAAGTATAGCTGTGATTATAATGATGCTGTCTGACAGGATGAGACCACTTGCTACGGTGCACTTGCTTATGTGTTGTGCTCTGTTAAAACATGCTCCAATAGGGAACCCAAAGCTTTTTCAAATACACCTTATTTTAGCTACAAATGCAGGGAATGGCAACAACCTATGTTCCACTGCTTCAGCTGAGACACTTGAAACCACTGTGACTGACAAGACGTGGAACTACCATCCTCCAAAAGATTTACCCAGCCCTGAAATCTGTCACTGCCACAAGCTAATGCATTAGCCAATGGCTTTATTTTGTTAAGTTCATGAGCAACAGAAGCCACTGCCTTGAATCTTTCTGTTGACTTTACTGGATTTTAGATTAGACCCCTTAGGAGCTAAAAGGCTGACAGTTTCAGCTTTAAGAACAGCTAAAGTTTTTCTAAGGCTGGAGACTTTTAGGTATATTTTTGTTCTTCAAAGCATTTTCTTTTCTTGAAATGTCCACTATGTCTTTATTGTAGCAAGTTGCACTTCAAATTAGTTTCTCCTCTAAAGTAAAAGGTTTCTGAAACATAAATCATATTTTATGAAATAAAACCTGATATTACTCATGTATATAACTGAAGTCATATTGCAATTGGATTCACAGGCTCTGAGTGGAAAACTCTAGTCAATGTCAATAATTTCCTTTTCATCATCAGGAGAAAATTTTCCACTTTTCTGTAAATAGAAAAAACTGTCTTGCACATCCTTATGTAATGCCTATGTATTGTCTTCAAAGATTAAGATCTCCTAAAACTACCAGTAAACCACTGTCACTATCTACAGGTGTATTTCATATGATCATATGATGCAGAAGTAACTATTTAAGAAATTTATATCACAATATACATAAATATTGTCACATAATGTAACTTCTCTAAATTCCTTGAACATTTGAAAGCTCAATGAAGTTATGGGAAAGCAATAAATTTAAAAAAATATTTTTGATCTCTAAAAATATCAAGGATTAATTATCTTAATTTTACTGTAATTTTTTTATTTTAAAACTTTCCATAACAAAGGATCAGTAAAGCATGCTGTTATTGCAAGCACATGAAAGGAGAAGGTAAAAAAAAAATCACCTGACGCTTCTGTTGAGATTGGTCTGATAATAATTGTACCCAAGCAAGTTTAGTTTTGGGAATCCATTCTGTCATTACAATTCACTTTCCTTAATGAGTTAGTGCATTGAGTCCTCAAGGTTACAGAGCTCAGTGCTCTGTGATCATCATCGCTTCCTTGGACACGTAAAGGGGCTGAGCACACAAATCATTTGTAGCAGGCTACCAGATTATTGACATATATGCATTAATGGTTAGTCTTGACAGGATGGGCTCTAGCAGGGGTAATCCACAGTAGGCAGCGCAGTACAGAACTGAGTAACACAAACCCCACTAAATTAAAATCAGCAATAGAATTCAAACCAATTTAATACAATAAAATACAGATGCGCTGTAGACCGTGCATAGCCCATCTTTTACAAGACTCATCAGCAACAAACAAAATTGCAGCAATAATCATTTAACCTTTTATCTGTCAGTATTCATACTGTAGTTCAATGACATATGTCCAAAATAGATGGTTCTGACTTGCCAAGAACACCTGAGGGAGGTTAAAACCTGTATGTTGCTTTTTGTAATATATGCAAACACTATTAAAATGCTGCTTCAGACTGTGTGATTTATTCAAACCATAATATAGGGTTGTTTCTTATAAGCTATAGAACCTAAAAAATGGGAATGCCTCATTGTGGAGAGAGGAACAAACAGATATTTTTTCTCTTCTCTATCAGAAATCTTCCTTATCAAGAAATATATAGCATGTGACCTAGCCCCAAATGTTGCAGTCAAGTAGAATTCAGTATTATATTCCCATGACTGATTTAACAGAAGGTATGGTATTCATGGGTATGAATATAACATCCATGGTAGTGCTAGGGTAAAAGGAGTCTTAAGAAGATTTGTTAAGATGACTTGGTCATGCACGTCAAACCTCAGCATCTCTTACTCGTTTCATTCTTTTTATATTTTTGCATTGAAAGCTAGGATGTTTTATATTGAATGCTAAGGTAGAAGACTGAATACTAGTATCCGAATTTAACCTTGTGCGAGACAGCACAATCCTGTGGAGGCTGATATCTGTTGAACAAACAGCATGTATGTGTGATTAATATGAGCTTTGCCTCTTGTTGCTGTCAGCTCTTCTCCAATGCTGGTCAGAAGTGACTGCAAAACCTGTCCTAAAATTTTGCAGAACTAATTTCTGCAGAAATTGCATTTGGCCTCTCCCAAGTTACCAGCTGTTGAAACAGAAATTCTCCCACACACCAATGTTTTTAGATGCTATCAGAAATTAACAGTTTAATAACACAAGGTAAAAAGAAAATGTGGAATCTGCTTAGAATAAGCTTCAGTATATTAATTGAATAAAATTTTCACCAACGAGTCTTTCCAACAGAAAAAGCATCCTGCCACATATAAGCAATTTAGGGGAAGATAGAACTGTGTTCATACAGAAATGATTTTTGCATACTCATCTTTAACATGCATTAACTTTCCTCATGAGCCTGTTTTTACTACAGCAAGATAGATCTTGGGTGGGAGCATGTGACGGGTGGTGGTCTTGGTTGTGGTGGACCATCCTGGGTTGAGCAGTGATGACCCTTTAATAGCTTAAAGATAAGTTAGGCTTTGCTTGACATAAGTAGGCTATAATGCTTGACATAAGAAGTCACGTCGGCAGATGGCATAACGCAGACAGAAAAAGAACAGTGGATGAGATAATATAGTCAGGTGGAAAAGTACCTGCTGCCAATTAGCAACAGTTAAGAGACTAGCCAATCAGAAGTTGTATAATGTGCTGATAAAGTAAAAAGATATAAAAATAAGTGCTGATAACATTAGAAATAAGTGCTGATGCAGTAGGAATAAGCGATTTGTAACCCTATAAAAGTAATCGGTGTTTGGAATAAAGATGGCATTCTCTTGATCACATTGATCGTGTCAGCGTTGTCCGTGACACCTGCGCCAACACTTGGTGAGCAAGTGGTTGCATGAAACTTAGTTGCCGACTGGGTTTAAAGCAGGACACTGGTCTAACAAGGGTTCTTTTCATGCTGTACAGGTTTTCATGGGCACTGTGGGTCCACAGCTCCTTCCAGGAAACCTGCTCCTGCATGGGATCCTCCATGGGCTGCAGGGGAGCAGCCTGCCTCACTATAGTCTTCACTACAAGCTGCAGAGGAATCTCCTCTAGCATCTGAAGCACCTTCTCCCATCCTTCTTCACTGACCTTGGTGTCTATAGGGCTGTCTCTTTTTTTTTTTTTTTTCCCTCCCTCTTCTTTCTCCAAATTGCTGCACGGCC